>CAUYQV010151692.1:0-29156 GCA_963574575.1 Galagoides demidoff
AAAACTATAACTGAGAAAATGACATGAAGGCTGTGTTGATCAGTTTGATAGAAGTATTTCGGATTGCATGCGAAAACCCCACACTGTACCCCAGAAGTGCATTAATGTACATAGTTACCATTCAATAAAATTAAAAAAAAAATTTAGGCAAAATAAAATTTATAAAATAAAAAAAAAGGCCTTTGTGAGATGAATACCTTGTCTATATTTTCTAAGGTTTAGTAGGTTGTATATTTACTCTGTTAATTTGTGCCTTTGATGTTCAGAAACATTTTAGTTTAGTTAAGTCCTATTTATTTTTGCTGTTGCTATATTTGATTTTGGGATCTTAGGCATAAATTCTTTGTCTAGACCAATGTACAGAAAAGGTTTCTTGGTTTTCTTTTAGGGTTGTTATGATTTCAGGTCTTGCACTTGAGTCTAATCCATCTCCAATTAATTGTTGTGTATGGTGAGAGATAGGGATCTAGTTTTAGCATTCTGTATATGGCTGTTGGTTTCTCCAGAACTATTTTTTGAATAGGGCATAGTTTCCTAATTTTATGTTTATATGTGCTTTGTTGAAAAACAGTCAGTCACAGCTGTCTGACTGTTTTTCCAGGCTCTCTATTCTATTGCACTGTGTGTTTACCAATGTGTTTGGTTTCTATTGCCTTGTGGTTTGAAGTCTGGTGATGTGATACCTACAGATTTGTTCTTTTTGTTTAGTACTGCTTTGGCTATTCAGGCTCAATTTTGGATATATATGAGCTTTAGGACTTTTTTCCTAGATTTATGAAAAACAATTTGTAATTTGGATGGGGATTTTATTGAATATGTAAATCACTTTGGATAGTATACATCTTTTAACAAAGTTGATTCTTCCAATCCTGCACACAGGATCTTTTTCCATTTTTTTTTTTTGGTATCCTTTATGATTTCTTTCATCAGTGTTTTGTAGTTCTCCTTTGTGGAAATCTTTCACTTCCTTGGCAGAGAAAATTCTTAGGTATTTTATTTTCTTTGCAACTATGTAAGTGGTATTGAGTTCCTAATTACCTCTTTGCTGGGGTATTATCAGAATTTTATTTTATTAAATACATTGATTTTGTAGCCTGAGATATTACTGAATTTATTTATCAACTCTAAGAGTCTTTTGGTGTAGTCTTTATGATTTTCTAGATATAAGATTATAGCATAAATCAACAAGGGTAGTTTGACCTTCTCTTTCCATATGGACAGGATTTATTTTTTTCTCATTGCTCTGACTAGGACTTCCACCACTATATTAAATAGAATTCATGAAAGTGGAAATCCTTTTCTTGTTACAGTTTTTAAGCAGAATGTTGTTGCCAATTCAGTATGAGGTTGGCCGTGGGTCTATCATACTTGAATTTTATTATTTTAAAGGATATTCCTTTCATGCCTGGTTTGCTGAAGGTTCTTATCATGAAGACATACTAGATTTTATTGAATGGTTCTTCATATATTGAGAGGATCATATGACTTTTGTTTTTAATTCTGATCGTGGGGTGAATCACATTTATTAATTTGCATATATGGAATGATCCTTGGATCCTTGGAATTAAAACACTTGATTGTGGTTAGTTATCTTTTTGCTGTGCTATTGATTCACTTGCTAGCATTTTGTTGGTGAATTTTGCATTTATGTTCATGAGGAATATTGTTTTGGTAGTTTTATTTTTCTGTTGTGTTTTTTCCTAGTTTTGGTATGATGGTAACACTGACTTCCTATAATGAATTAGGACGGGATCCCTCATTCTTGATTGTGTGGAACACTTTCAGTATGGTAAGTGACAATTCTATGTAGGTTTGGTGCAATTCAGATATGAATTCATCTGGTCCAGGCTTACTCTTTGTTGGGAGACTTTTTTTTCTGTTTCTATCTAGTTTTTTGTTAGTTGTTGAGGATTTCTATTTCTTCCTGATTAAAACTTCAGAGATTGTATATTTCCAAAAATTTATCTTCCTCCTCTAGATTTTCTAATTTATGTACATAGAGGTTTTCATAGTAGTCATAGATAATATTTTGTATTTTGGATGTACTCATATTCATTGTAGTGTCTTCTTTTTCATTTTAATTGAGATTATTAGAACTTTTTTCTCTTTTTAATTGAGCTGGTGGTCTATTGATTTTATTTATCCTTTTAGGAAACTTTTAAAATTCCATTTCATTTAGTCCTGCTTTGATCCTTGTTATTTCTTTTCTTCTGCTAGCTTTTTGTTTGGTTTGTTCTTTTTCTGGTTCCTTGAGATTTGATATTAAGTTGTTCATTTGTGATTTTTCTGTATTTTTGATATAAGCATGTAAAGCTATGAACTTTCCCCTCAGCGCTGTTTTTTCTCTGTCCCAAAGACCCTGGAATCATGTGTTGTCTTTGTCATTCAATTCAAAAAATCTTTTAATTTCCATTTTATTTTGTCATTCATCCAAGGATTGTTCAGAAGCAGAGTGTTTAATGTGCATGTGTTTGTGTAGTTTTGAAAGTTCCTCTTGGAATTGATTTCTAGTTTTATTCCACCGTGGTCTGAAAAGGTACATGGTATGATTTCAATCATTCTTAGTTTTCTGAGACTTCTCCCATGGCCTAACATATGATCTATCTTAGGAAATACCTTAATGCTTATGATAATAATGTATCTTCTGCAGTTTGGAGGTAGAATGTTGTGCAAATGTGTGTTAGGTCTACTTATTCTTGAGACACATTTAAGTCCACTGTTTCTTTGTTGAATGTTGGCCTCAATGCTCTGTTCAAGTTTTGTCAGTAGGATGTTGAAGTCTCTGAATATTATGATGCTGCTGTTTCATTTTTTGCTAGATCTAATAGAGTTCATTTTATAAATTTGGATTTCCTATGTTAAGGTACACATATTTAGAATTGTTTTATCCTGTGGAATTGAAACCTTTACCATTTACTAATGTAAAGGCCATCTTTGTCCTTTTTTACCATTGTTGATTTAAATTTCTTTTTATCTGATAGGAGAATGGTTACTCCTGCCTACGTTTACTTTTTGCTTGTATTGAATATTTTTCTACCCCTTTAACTTGAGTCTCTAAGAGTCTTTGTGAGTTAAATGAGTTCTGGGAGACAACATGTATTTTCATGGTGTTTTTTACCCTTTCAGACAATTTACATATTTTCTGCTTGCTGTTGTATTTTTGAGACGTGCTATGGCATCAGTCTAGTTTGAAGCAGTATCAAATTCCTAGGTTGAAGTGATCCTCCTGTCTAAGTCTCCTAAATAGCTGTGTCTACAGGTGCCCAACATGATGATTGGCATTTTTTTTAATTTTTAGTACACGTGGGTCTTGCTCCTGCTCAGGCTAGTCTTGACCTCCTGATCTCAAGTCATCCTCCAGCTTTGGCCACCCAGAGTGCTGGAATTACAGGCATGAGCTATTATACCTAGCCAATCTCTATCTATTAAACGGAGCATTAAGACGGTTTACTTATTCATTTGTGAGATAGCCTTCCTTAATAATGTTGATTGTTATCTAATTGCTTTGTTTTCTCCCTTATGTTATTGTTTTATAAGTGCTGTGAGCCTCAACTTTCTGGTGTTTTTACGCTGGGTGGTATCAATTATTGTTTCCATATATGTAGTATAGAGCACATTTAGCAAATGTTATAGGGCAGGTCTAGTGGTGACAAATTTTCTTTCTGTTTGGGAAAGACTTCATCTCACTTCCATTTGTAAAACTTTGTTTGTTTGGATAGAAAATTTTTGGCTGGCAGTTACGCTCATTATGAAGTCTAAAAATGGGGTGACACCTGTGGCTCAAAGGAGTAGGGCGCTGGCCCCATATGCTGGAGGTGGTGAGTTCAAACTCAGCCCTGGCCAAAAACTGCAAATAAATAAATAAATAAAATAATAATAATAAAACTAATTGAAATTAAAAGAAAGAAGTCTAAAAATGAGATTCTGATACTTTCTGCTTTGTATTTTTTTTTCTGAGAAATCTGTCATTAGTCTTGTATGCTTTTTGTTTTTTGTTTTTTTTTACAATTTACTTTATTATTTTGTCACACAGCTTGAAAGATTTTGTCCTACCTTTTGCTTTTGGCCAGACTGATTACTGTGTGATTTGGTGATTTCTTGTTTGCCATGAATCTTCCAGATGTTCGATGACCATCTTGAATCTGGATGTCTACATCTCTAACGATATCAGGGATATTTTCCTCAAATATTCTTTCACATAGCTTTTCCATGCTTTTTCCTTTTTCTTTATCTCCCTCAGGATTATCTATGATTATTGAATTCTTTCACTTTTACATAGTCCCATCTTGCTTCGAGGGATTGTTCACTCTTCATGATTCTTCATTTCTACATTTTTAACTGACTGAATAAAAAGACCTTGTCATCAAGATCTGAAATGATTTCTTCTGTGTGGTCTAGTCTGTTTTCAAAACTTTATACTGTATTTTGAGTTTGCCTAAATTACTTATTTCTAAAAGTTCTTTCATTTTTTGTTTTATTATGTATCTCTTTAGTGAATTTTTCATTCATGTTTGGATTTTGTGTTTATTGGTTTCTTTGTGTTGATTTTCAACTTCCTTGTAAATCCCTTTGATCTTACTTGGCATCTATGTTCTGAATTCCATCTATGATATTTCAAGGATTTCCTTCTGGTAGGAGTACTTTTCTGGAGAACTATCATGATCCTGTGGAGATGTCAAAATAAGCCATTGTTTCATGTTGCCAGAGTTTTTATGATGATTTCTTCTCATCTGAATTCTTTGATCTGTGCATCAAGGCAGATGTACACTTGTTCTCGTCTTCTTGGAACTCTCTTGCTCAGTGAAGAGAGGGAGATAACAGGATGGTGCACTTGGTCCTCTTACTCTAAAAGATTGACCTGGCAGGAGAGGGATGGCTGCACTATAAGCCTTTAACACCGCTGCTCTCCTACATCTCCCTACTATCTTGTGGTTGTCACAGATGCTAGAGGGAGTATTTAGTGTATGCATTTGCCCAAACCACATCCACCGGTGACACTGTTATCCAGGTGATAGCAGCAGTGGCTGTCCCACCCCAGATAGTTGTGGCATTCACCTGGGGTGATGGGGACTCTCTCTGTCTGGGTCCCGTGGCAACTGTGGTCAGACAAGTTTTCCCAGGCAGCAATAGTGGGTGCTGGGTCTAAAGGCACTCACATTGCCTGTGTCCCCTGGTGGCAGTGGGGGCTTGTGGCACCTGTCCACCGGGTAAGTGAGAGCCCCCAGTCTCGTTGTTCCCTTCCCGGCCCTGCAGAGTGATGGGGAGGAGGCAGCCATGGATCTGATCATCGGGTAGATGCAACATTGTGAGTCTTGGACCTTAAAATATTGCCAGCCACAGCATCAGCAGCCAGCATCCTAAAATAACAGGACCCTGCTGTGCCTGCTCTCCATAGCAAATGCTGCATTGTCTCCAGTTAGCAACTGATGTCAGTCCAGCAGCCTGGTGTTGGGGGAAGGCCTTCCCACAGCTCCAATTTCAATGTCCACAGGCCAATCGTGGAGTCCCAGCATCATCTTCTGTGTACCTTCCCCGTGTGTGAGAGCCTTGCAGATTTACCTCTGATCCTCTTGAGCAGATTACCCAACTTTCCTTCTTTTCAGAAGCCTGCCATCACCTCTGCATTGATTCCCAATGTCTTCTTCCGAATGACCTTCCTGGTGAACATTAAGGTGAATATCTTTTCATCATTTTTGATCCTCTCTATGAGAGCAGCCGGTGCAGATGGCGGCTTCTTCTTCCTCTTTCTCTTCTTCTTCTTCCTCTTTCTTTTCTTCTTCTTCCTTCTTCTTTTTTTTTTTCTTTTTTGAGGTGGAGTCTCACTCTGTACTTTGGGTAGAGTGCCTTGGTGTCATTGCTCACAGCAAGCTCAAACTCTTGGAATCAAGTGATTTTCTTGTCTCAGCCTCTCTGTAATATTTGTGATTGATTTTTAAAAATAATTTTTCAGAAATATACTTCCTATGCTAACATTTAAAAATATATACATAAGTTTATAAGTGAAATATTAAAGAAACTTCTTTCTCCCTGAATCCTAATTTTAATCATCAAAGATAAATACTGTTCAAAATTTGTAGTTTATTCTTAAAAAGTTATCTGTATAATGCTACATGATATATATCAGATATTATAGAGCATGTGTCATGAAATATTTTCATTTTACGAGCTATATTATGTTATTTGACATATTCCAAATGACATGTGACATACATTATGAGGTTCTTTCCTTTTATACAAAAAATGGTTTCATCTGATACTCTTTAACCTGTTTGTTTATTTCCACTTAATACGTATTGGACATATTATTCATGTCAGCTCCTATATATCCACCATTATTTTAAATTTTTGCATAAAAATCTATTGCATCAGTGTGCCAACATTTATTATTCAACATGCCAAATGCCCTGATTGATAATTAAGTGACTTCTACTTTTTATTTTTAATAATGTGATATTCAAAAATCCTTACAATGTACATTTCAATAGGTTTGAATGTATTTCTGTAAGAAAAATTTCTACAAATAGAACTGAGTCAAGGTGTATGAACCTTTTAAATGTTTAGAAATACTGCTGTGTTGCCATCTGAAAAGGTATGCCAATTTATAATCAACCAACAAAGAGTATTCAAGTCTGTTTCTTCATATCCTTGCCAGTAATGTATTTTACTTTTTAAAAAATTTGATGAAGAAACTATAATTTATTTCCCAGAACTTTTGGTGATGTGAACCATAGTTTTATGTTTATTAACAGCAAACTTATATTAATTTATTTTTATTTAATATATGCAAATCTCATTCCTATTTTTGTTGATTTATTACCAGTTTGTGGGCCCCCCTTATACATTAGCAAGAACTATTTGTGTATTAATAGTAATAGGCTTTAGTCTATTAAAGAGTTACGATATAATTCTTCCCACTTATTATCTATTCAAATTTTTGTACTCTTTGTACTATTTCTTGGTACATAAAAGTTTAAAATTTTTAGATACTACATAGTTTCCTTTATGTCTCCTCTCTTTTTCTAGAAAGGGCTTCCTCATTCCAAGATTGCAACAATACTTCTTTTTCATTCAATGTTATGATTTCATGAACTTTTTCCACCAAAAATACTACTGGAAATTATAGTCTTATAAGGAAAGAAAATTAGAACAATGTAATTTTTCTAAATGATTTTCTAGATGTTTCAAAATAATTCAATGAGTGATTGACCTTGTCTTCAAGATATGAAATGAAATCTATCCTATTATTCTATGTATAAGTATATATTGACACACATATTATATATACACAGACAGAGAGAGAGAGAGACACTATATATATTTTTGTGTTCCACTAATACCTCTGTCTACATCCATGCCAGTACCACTTCATTTTAAACATAACAGTCTCTAATAGCTTTTAACGGTTTGTAATCTGGTTTCCTCACTCCACCTGCACTCTTATTTTTAAATACTTATTAGAAATTAAATCTTATTATACCAGATATACTTTCACATCCTATTGTTTTTGTTCCAAATAATATTTGCATTTGCATTTGGTAATTATGCAGTTATGATAATTAAGTGGAAATAATTTAGGTCATATATATATGCTTATTTTCTCATTCATTCATTTTTTAATTTAAAGTATAGCTATTAAGCAAGGTAGGTAAATTAGTGAACACAATAGACCTTCTTCTTACCCTTTGGACCCTATATAGTCATTACATAAATAATAGTAATAAATAAAATGCATACATACAACACATAAAATGGCAATGCATTGTTTTAAAGGCCCTCAGCTTAATCAGAGGTCTAATACCAGACTGACTAGCAATTGCCCCCTAAAGGGAAATGAAGGGGAGTTGATCATGGATGTTTACAGTGTGCCTTTCAGAGAACACTTCTTTTACTGGACAGACAGCCAGAAGCCCTGTTGTATAACCCAGGATGGGAGTCTGTCACATGGGAAACTTGTTTATACTGGCAAACATCTATGTGGCTCTTGTCTGACCTGTTCCCAGGTTATGCCTGCCTGACCATTGTTCTGGTGCTGGAAGCTGGATCTCCATGGCAATCCTGGGAAAACCTCGCCTGGGGAAACCTCTCATTCTTCAGTTAGAAGCCATAAATTCAATATATTATCACAATAGAAAACAAGTTCAAAGTCTTTTCCTTAATAGATCTTGGACACAGTAGACATGATGAGTTGGGTAGGGTAGTCCCTGTCCCCAGGTCACATGAAGTGGGAATAAGGAGTCAGATGGAGAAACAGCAAACATAGGAACTAGCAACACAAATAAGGGATTAGGATCTAGGTTGCTTTAAATTTGTAGGCAAATGTCTGGATGGGTTATATAAAGGAAATGGAAAAAGCAGAGAGCTCAGTGTGCTAGGAGGGGGAGATGTCTCAGAGTTTTATGTAGCCAACTGTGCGAGCCAATTGGGTGTGGTATTCTATTTCCAATGCCTAGGCAGCAGCAACATTTGTTATGTTGTTGCTGTTACATACATAGCAGTGATTACATAAATAATTGCATATATATTATAAAACGACAATTATTTTTGTCATACAAAGAAAACAGTACAGTAGCTTATAACAGATGTATAAAAGACATTTATTAAAGGCCTCTCTGAGGAAATGGCATTTAAGCCAGAAATTAAGGATGATTAAGAATTAGCCAGTACATGAATGTGGGAAAGGACCTTCATGGCTGCACAAACATTGTGTGTGAGGGCTCAGAAATACCAGATACCCCAGCATATTTGAGATACTAAAAGGTCACTGTAGCTATAGTGAGATACACAAGAAGAATGTCAAGATGTAAAGCTTGAGGTGTATTCATTTGCCATGATGAGGATTTTACTCTTTACCCTAATTGCAATGGAAAACCACTGGAGGGATGTGAATGGGGGAGAGACTTAATTGTATTTGTGACTCTGTTTGCTGCTAGCAAAGACTGGTTTGGAGTAAAGATAGAAATGAGTAAATCAGTTGTAAGACTACAATGATAAAACAACAGGTGATAGTAATTTGATCCTGAGCTAAAGATGGGATGGGGCTAGAGGCAGAAAAAATTAAAGAATATGTTTTGGGTAGAATTAGCAGGATTTGGGGATTATATTGATGTGAGTCATGGTTAATATGGGGTGTTTAAGTGATTTTCTTACATCTGTTCTCCATTGCACTGAATTTTTTGTTATAGTTTTCTACTTTGTTTTGTTTTTCATATAACTTTTCTTTTCAAAGTGGCTTTCTAGTTTACATATGCTCTACTACTGCAGTTTTTATGTCTTTTCTTATCCAGTTGCCTATTATTTTATCTCTTATCTCTTTGAATTTCTTTTTCAAAGAGTCTATGGTTTTATTTCTCTTTAAAAAATAAAGACTTTTTGAATGATTTTTTGTTTAATTTCCTGGAAGAATTCTGCTTTCAGAGAGTATTTTTAATATATATTTTATGTCATGTCCCATACATATTTTGTCTTTTAGTATATATACACAGGTACTGTGTTAAAGAATTGATTCTTGTTTTATTTGAATATATCCATCTAGGCCTGTCATTTGCTTATTATTTATATAAAGAGGAGAATATATGAGGCAAAGGGGATGAAAGTAGAGGCAGGTGATGACCTTAACTTGTATACATTGCTTTAGAGTGCTTTCCTTCAAATATAATGAAACTTCTGCTCTGAGGTGCTATTATTACTTTTCATTTTGTCATTTTCCATTATTTTTCTTAAGTCATAACTGTGTACATTTATGGGGTATAGTGTGCTGATTTGATATAAAATGTGGAATGCTTACCGCAAACTGATTAACATAACCATCACCTCACTTACTTATTTGTTGTGGTCAGACATTTATACTCTACTCCTAATAGATTTTCATGGATCATGTATAGATTACACTTAAGCCTAGGAACCAATAATTGCTTTTGTTGGGAGGGGTGCACAGGGTTTATTTATATTTATTCATTTTATTTTATAAAGGAGTCATATGTCAAACGCATCATATACACCTCCTAAGATTGCCACAGAACCATGAACTTCCATGCTTAATTTTCCCTAACTAGCACCCAAGCTAACCTACCTTATTTAGGTTTTATGGTTCCTCATCTGGAGCCAATCTGTCAATTGCCTATAAAAGCCAGTGCCTCCCATTTGAGTGTTAGTGCACAGTCAGACCCACTAAACCTGCACCTTGGGTTCTGGCTCTTCCTGTCACTTACATGTCTAACTTGTGGCAAAGTATATGAGTTGGATCCTGAGCTGTGTTTATAGGATGACTGAACCCAGAAGTATGAAGGTGTTCACTCTTCATAGGTGAGTGTTGAGCAATAGAAAAGAGGAAAAAAGCAAAGAGTAATTTACATAAATGTCTTTCTCCCATGCACTGCTCTACTAATTTCCCTCTAGCCTATCTGGACACCTTTTGTGTGGTTTAACTGATATACCCATTTAAAAGTCTACTGTCTTGGCTAGTATGCTAACTCATTGCCTTGAGTTGTTTCCTATTCTTTTCTCCCTAGTTTCTCTTTCTTCTCCACTATTTTCATCACTCTACTTGGATTGAATTTCTCAAGTAAAGCATTAGCTCTTAATCCTGCCTTCCAGCCCTATTTTCTAAAGAACCCAGATTAAGACAAATAGCAAGGCAAATTTTTATGTAACTGATTTCTTTATCTCCAAAACTTTACCTTGCCAGCCTCTTGGTTGTTTTACTGTGTAATAAGACATTATCAGATAAGGTATAGTGGGTCCCTTGGTTGCATGTTGTCATTCTGTTTTATGCCTCACCTTGGCTCTAATCCTTATTGATCAAAGTAAAGCTTATTTGACTGAGTCTTGCAGTACTCACTAAAATATTGTCAAAAATACCATTTTCCTAGCTCAAGGTCTGGAAAAATATGTATTTTTTTAGCTATCTCTCTCACTTTGATCTTAATTTCATTGATTCTAGAAAATAATCATTTAGATAGTGATTATTCCCTAGTTTTAGCACACATGCAAATTGTCCATTTTTCTATTTTTCATCTTTTTGGGGCTTGGCAGCAGTTGTGGATTCAGTAATTAGGTAAGTAGTGCTAAGAAGAGTTCAGGAAGAGTGCCTTTAGTCCCCTAACTTTCACCAGAGGTATATTTTTAAGTGTTGACTACACACCCACCTACACACACTTTATTTCCTTGTGTTTATTCACAAGACTTCTGTGCTTTTTTTTTTCTATATTACTGGATACTTTGTTTAGTGTTCATTTATGGGCTCTATCTCCTCAAATCATTCCTTAAGTGCTAGGGTTATGCTATGATCTGAATGTTTTAATATCCTGAAATGCATATGTTGAAACATACTCTCCAATGGAGGAGTGGAGCCTTTGGCAGGTGATTAGTGAGAGCAGAACCCTCATGAATGGGATTCATGCCCTTATAAAAGAAGGCTAAGGGACCTTATATGCCTTTTCTACCATGTGAGTAGTAGAGCAGTAACAAGGTGTTTTCTATGAACTGGAGAACTCTTACCAGGCAACTAATCTGCTGGTGGCATTGTCTTGGACTTCCCGGCCTCCAACATTGTAAACACAAAATTTCTGTTGATGATAAATTGCCTAGTTTCGGATATTTTGTTAGAGCAGCACAAAAAGACTAGGCATCCTCCTAAGGGTATGGCTAGACCCCTTTATCTTTTCATTCTGTGAAATCTACCTGATGATATCATCCACTGCAATGGCTTCAAATACCAGCTGCATACTTTTGAGTTTCAAACACTGTACTTTATCCCAGACATATCTTCTGAAGTTTATACTCATATCTAACTTCCTGCTTCCATTTATACTATGATACTTAATACATGTTAGAATTTTATAGAAGAAAATGCTTGGTTTGCTCCCCCAGACTTGTTCACCTTCTCTGTCTTTCACATTTATCTTAATGCACCGATATCCAGTTCTTCAGGTCAAAAAACTGAGGGTTATTTTTCATTTTTCTCTTTTCTTCATGGACCACATCCTATCTATTAGAAATGATTCCAATCTATCTCTAAAATAGATTATTCTTTATTAAGTCTAAGTCTTGTCCTTCTCCATGCCTTCTCACATAACCCAGAGTGTTCTTTTGGAAACACACTACATATTACATTATTCCCCTTCTTTGACCTCCTACAATGGCCCGTGCCCTTTTAACCTTGGGTCACAGTTTCAAATTCCTTAAAACAACTTATAACGCCTATCACGATGTCGCTTCTGATCACCTATGCAGGTTCATCCCTTACTTTTGGCTCCCTTCACGTTTTATACTCAAGGAGAACATTTGGTTTCTCAAATGTGCCTGGCCCTTTTCCTGTGGGTGTTTATATATCCTTTTCTTTCTTACTGGAGCATTTCTCCCTCCTATTCTCATTTTGTATGGCTCATTCCGAATTATGCTTCAGGTGTTAGCATTATTCTTTAATTCAAGAAGCTATTCCTGTCCATTATCTCCCAGGTCACATTAGGTGTCCCTCCAATACGCTATAATTAGCACACTAATTATAGACCTAAAATGCTTTGTTGATATATTTAAGTCCGTTATTAGACTGTGAACTCTGTCAGGGCAGCTAGTAAGTCACTCTTATTTATTTCTCTCCAGCACAAGAACACCTACCAGATATTTGTTAAACAAATGATTGACTGGATAAGGCGTATTCACATCAGATTCTGGAGTGTTCTAAAAGATCCTCATAGGTCACCTGAAGGCAGCAATAGAGTAGGAGGCGGTACAAAGGAGAAGAGGAGGTATATTAATAGAAGCAGGAGCTCTAGGGCCTCAGGTGCAGTTCAAATAGAGCAGCTACACTTTTACCAAAGCTGTATATACTTTATTTCTGACTTTGTTTGAGAACAGACTGATGAGAAAAAAAAAAAAAAGTTTGAGAAACAAATGAAGTTTATGATATTGATGACCACCTGAAATTCTCAATTCTGTGTTTTTGTAAAATTGCAGTGAATTAAATGAATGACTGGAATAATATAACCTGAAATCATTAGACACTATTCTACATACACAGGGTCTTGAAAAAGATTTACTTTACATGTTGAACATTTCAGGCAATTCACCAGATCATTAACAACCCTAAAATAGAGAATGAATTATTTTATTTTCCAAGAGTGCATGCATACTTTATTGCATAGAAACAAGTTACTAAGTTGTGACTTCAGAACTAGAATTCTATTTTACTGCAACTCCTATTCATACCTATGATACTTCAGGCCTGATACTTCAGTTAGTAACTAAAATAAACCCATAAAACCTATAAGCTTTTCTCTTGACTGTGGGAGACTTTTGATTCCTGAAATGTGATTGAATATAAAAAGAAATATTCAGAGACACCATTGCACAGCTAATTAAGCCACTTGCCACAGAGGTTAATGCATTTTCTAAGAAAGAATCACAAAACCACAAGCAGACATTTTAAAAGTCAGATAAATAGGTATATTATTTTTTATTAACATTTATCAAAGATCTTAGTACTATTCTTCCTCTCATATTTGCTTTAGGTATGAATTATGAAGCATAATATACAAGGAGAGGCAGGGAAGTATTAGACACAATATGGCACAATTTTTCTGTTCATTACATGTGGAAAGTAACAGGTAAGGAAAACACCTCATCACACAAGCAATAAAAATAAAGCCCTGGAATTCAGTACTTTTGACTCCTAATTAGGTGATTTTTTTTAATAATACGTGTTTACGTAATTCATACTTCTAACAAGTGTTCAAACTTAAGAGAGAACAATATTCCTTTTTGTGGCGATGTAGCAGAGTAGAAGGACTATAGATTACAGAAGAAGACAGATCTGTGTTTGACCATCAGTTATGCCTCTTTCTCATTACTTAAACACTTTGAACCTTAGTTTACTCCCCTGAAAGTCTAACATAAAAATATCCATGGTGACAGTTTACATTTTTCCAATACGTCCACAACAATATGTCCCATTTTACATGTTCTCCTATGATGTGAACTTGACACTCCTACCATTAATAGGTAAACGTTTCTCCTGGTGCCTCCAATCTTATTGGACTTCAGACTTCTCTGACATTAGATGGATCCCAAAGATAGAAAATAAAAGGCTCTAAACTTTTTACTAGGCTCTTTTGGAACATCTGCTAAGGGGTAGACCGAGGTCTTATGAGGTCTGACAATTAAGTTTGTGAACTCATCTTAGATAAAGTGCTACATACTTCGCTGCTGAGTATCACTGCAGTCACCTTCAAAGTACTCCTCTTGGGAGGCTCTTTACTAATGCTGGAGCCTAATTCACCTTTCAGAGCAATTTTAGAACTCTTTTTCTGGAATGATCATCAGCGCTATTGTTGTATTACCCTTGATGGCCTGAATATCATCAAAATGGCTTCCTTTCAATATTTTCTTTATCTTCAGGGAAAGACAGAAGGTATCAGAGGCTGGATCAGGTGCATAGGGAAGGTGTTACAATAGTTATATGTTTACTGGCTAAATGCTTTATCACTGACAGTGTCAACAATACTGAACACCACTCTGCAAGACACCACCACACATTAACATGAACAGCTGTGAGACACTGAGCCGCAAGAAACTCCAAGAACTAGACAGCTGAGCCCTAACTAAATCATGAGTTTAGTAATCTGGTTTTGGTTTTACACCAACTTTGGAGTTACTTGTGAGGCAACAATGGTGACACATATTTTATAAGAACTAAAAGGTATATAATATTGCTAATGTACATAGTACAGTGCTCAGCAACACCCATCACAGCAAAAATAAAAACCGAAAATACACATAGCTAGTCACTACTGTATTGCATTAAAATAAAGAACTGTTCAATTTTTATATTAAGGCAATACCAATTTCTTGTATACAATTTAAATTTCATGAACATATATTATTCATTCAAAATAATTTATTAACTGTGAACTCATATTTTTCTCTTTCACTCTTGTTCTCACACATACTCTCAATTATTTTCTTCCTCTAGGTCTTGGTCATTGTCAATCTTACTCGCATTTAATGTGTGTGCAAATAGATACTATTCTATAATAACTGTATTGCATGACATTTTACAGGTTTTCCTGGTGTAATTACCCATCAACTTATAAAAATCAATATTCATTTATTCCAAACATAAATGCTTCTATATAGTATATTTATGCAGACTACATGCGTAAACATAAAAATGATGCCACAAAAATTAAATAAAATTCATCTGATCAGTGTCCTTCCAATCTGTAAAGAGCACATATATATCACTAATACATACATAGGGAGAGAAAATAACTACTTCCTAAACAATAAAAAGAATATTTTCTGTGTAATGAATAAGGTAGGATATGTGTTAGGGAAATGTGTTCACTAAACCAACGTGAAAATCTTTTAAAATGCAATAATACAGCTATTTGGCTACATATCAGAGGACTCAAGAGTAGTCATTCTCTTCTCTGAATAATGCAGTGAAAACTGCTAAATGTCAGCATAAGTCAAAACTACTTGGAGCTAACTCAGTGTCTGTACAGTGTAATTTCCAATTTTCTAGCCCCCTCTGGAGAAGCTACTTGTTCTTGTACCTCTTGTTACTGAACCAAAATTTTCATTTATTACTTTGGGTAGAAAGAAGGCAAGTTCCACTCACAAAGTGTGCAGTATTTACCAGATGAAACTCTGTGCTGTTTCATATATCATTTCATTCATATCATTTAATTCTCTTAGTATAATATTGTGAAGCAAGAGGAAGCTTGGATGTATTTACTGGGAGTATAACTAAACAATCTTTTTCTTCGTGGATTCATAAAATACTAGTCTTAGATGAAACTGCTAGAGATTATCTGGTCCAGTTCTTTTTTAATGAGGTTATGGCCTCAATACTGTTGATATGGGCAACACATTACTGTAAATAATAAGGTTTATTACAATCATAAGATCTAAGGGGAGTAGAGTTGGGGTAGATGTATGTGGAGTTTGAAAAACATCATGCAAGATTTTCTGATTTCCCCCACTAAATGCATACTGATGTCGTTCCCTTTGCCCTACCATCCATCCTCATTTGGTAATCATGAACTGGTGAATTCTCTTTCTTTGCAAATGAAGAAGTTGGGACGTTATGCCAACCAGGAGGAAATGATTTGGCCAAAGCATGCACTGCAATATAATATCTGAAGTGAGTTTAGAATCTTTGTCATTCCTATGTTCTTTCTTCTAGGACACTGCTAACTTCTCTTCCAAAATGTGCACTGATTGATGTTAGGATATTCATAAATGCTGGATTTGAGATCTGATCAGGCCGTCCTTATATAAGCAGAACTCATTTTGTTTAGTATGGAAATTATGTGAGTGCAAGGGTCCCATGGTCTTCTCATATTAGTCAATGTCCCATTTGCAAGATAAAGCCCAGAAAACTGGTGCTGGAGTCATCATCTGTAATTCCAGGCAAATGAGAGAAGTGCCATGCATATTGATTACTCTCTCTACAAAATTGAACTTGATGGGGAATTTGAGATAGCTATAACCACCATAGGAGTTACAATTATAGTCTGAATTGCTATCTGAACATGAATCTAAGTATCCTATCACTTGCAAAAATCATTTAATGAGTGTGCATTCCCACAGAAATGTATTCTTTTGGCTCATTTTGGTGATTCGTTTTGGCATGAATGGAGGTGTGTGAAGATACACTTTAGTTGATTCTCTAGCATTTATTTGTATTGTTTTATTAATTTATTATGGAAGAACATTCAGTATGTTTTAACGAGGCAGAATGGAAGATCAGCTCCTCCCTGTAATTTATTTCACCTCTATCAGTGTTGTTATTATTAAATTAAATAATTGGGCAACAAAACCATTTGATTTTCAATGTTGAAGGTGAATACTGCAGTTTAGTGGTTATCACGTATCTTGGCGTCTAAATTCAGGGGAAAAAAAACAAATTTGCTTCTCAGTCAAATGAACTACATCATCACAACCTAATTGAGTTCTTCATCCAATACAATTTGGAAGAATTATTAAACACATTCATCCTAGTTCTTCCAGCCTGCAAATCAGACTATCAGAAACTCACTGAAGAGAAGACACTGTCCATTTATTCAGAGACAGGAGATGTCTGATTTTCCTATGACTTGTATTCATTGTTTAGTGTTTATGTCCTAACACCCTTTTATAATAGCATGTAGTAAATCCTAAACATGATCCTTACTCACACAATCTACTATTCATTCTGAGCATTAAGTCCTAACCATTTTTCTCATGCCATTCACCTCATACAGAGTGATAATAGCTATCTTTTCTAAGAAATAGCAACTATTTATTGCTTTATAATTCTAATTAAGATTATTTGAGCTGTGACATTTTCTTGCATATGACTTTCCACCTCTTATCTCTGTCACCACCTTTTTAAGCATTCTTTCTTATAGAAAGACAGTTCAAAAGAAAACCTGTTTTGTAGTTATTTATCTGTTGATCATAATTTGCATGTTGCAAAAGCAATATTTTCAACGTCAAATTGGAGCCATAGATTGCATTATCCTCCCACTATTTAAATAAAATCAAATTATGTGATCCAGAAAAGGAAAGAGACATTGACCTATAAAGCTCTCGTACCACATTAAATCACACGCCTGAGGGTGTCTGAGAAACATATTTTGCTTTCCCCTTTAATTCATTTGGAAGAAAAAAAGGCATACAATCCTCTTTCCTCCCTTGAATGTGGCTCGGTTAGAAAGTTTTAGCCAATTTTTATTGAGTATCATCCATAGGAGAAAAAGGGTTGTCTTTATCACCAAAATGCGGACATGTTTTCCAGAAATATGAGTTACAAAGAACTAAAACTGGGCTGTGATGGAACTATCATTTCCTTATAATAAGGAAATGTATTCCCTGAGTAAATGGACAGTGTCTTCTTTTCAGTGAGTTTCTATACTCTGACTTGCAGGCTGGAAGAACTAGGATGGATGTGTTTAATAATTCTTCTAAATTGCTTTGGATGAAGAACTTAATTAGGCTGTGATGATGTAATTCATTTGACTGAGAAGCAAATCTGTTTTTTCCTGAATTTAGATGCCAAGATACTTGATAAGTATCTTGATAAGTAAGTTAGCAGCGTGTACACTTTTATTAAATAAAATCATTATTCTATTTAAAAAGATCAGTTGTCACTACCAAAAGCTTAAGAATAACAGTTCGATTTTTATAAACTTTTAAAAAGGGATTCAGATTTGGGGGTTTATGCTGTCAAAATGTCACTAACCAACTCAGGATAATTAATTAGGACTCCCGTGTGTGCACTGTGGCCTTAGAAGAATAATAGCAATATATTTAAACATTTAAAATAAATGACAGGTAAGTAAAGAACTAATTGATCATGTCACTGATTTCTTATTGTGGTATATAAAGCTGGCTTCACATATGGATTTATCATTGCTTATGTTAACATTTATGTCGACTTATTTCATAATTTTGATTTGAAAGTAAACATCTGAAATTCAGAGGCATTTCATGCTTTTTTGGAACTCATAAGACCTCTTAAACATTGCATGGACAAAGTGCCATCAGTACATACAACATGATGACAGCTACTTGTTCAAAATTAACCTAGGATAAATTTGTTACATTTATTAATTAACATAAAATGCCATGTAGTACTTCATTCTTATTTTTTATTTAATTAAATTAATTAATTTATTTATTTGCAGTTTTGGGCTGGGGCTGGGTTTGAACCCACCACCTCTGGCATATGGGGCTGGCACCCTACTCCTTTGAGCCACAGACGCTACCCTATTCTTATTTTTTCTTTCCAAATTTTCTGGAGCTAAATGCAACACGAGGGAAAAGACTGCTGAGAACTGGTAGGTATCTTTTTTCTCTTCACAGAGTATATGTGCCCCTTTAGCACAGACAGGCATAATGAGACTCTATTCTCTTTGTCATGTCGTGCCTACCCCAATCTGCCACACCTGGAGACACTGATGCCCTCCACCAACACAGTCACACGTGGTCATGGTCCCAGAGCCAATCCTGCTAAGAACAGGCATATAGAGAGAGTAAAAGAGTCACAACAAATTACCAAGTGGGGCCTATAGCTAAACTTTTGCACTTGTAAAGGTTTGCACATGCCTGTGACCTACCTTCATGACCTCCATATCAATACATTCTTTATGATGACTAGAGATTTCCTCTCTGGTTTCTTGGTTAAATCCTATAATTCCTAGTGATACTGTGTAGACTACTCTAAACCTAAAACCACCTGGCTGCACTCCTAATATCTACCCTAGTTCTTATTATCCTCCTTAGAGGATTGTATTCTGTATTCCATTTATCCCTCATTTCTTTCTTTTTATTTATTTATTTTTTGTTTTGAGACAGAGTCTCACTATGTTGTCCTTGGTAGAGTGCTGTGGCATCACAGCTCAAAGCAACTTCAAACTTTTGGGGTTAAGCAATTCTCTTGCCTCAGCCTCCCAAGTAACTGGGACTACAGGTGCCTGTCACAATGCCCGACTATTATTTTTGTTGTTGTGGTGGTGGTGGTTGTCAATGTTGTTGAGCAGGCCCAGGCTGGGTTCAAACCCGCCAGTCTCAGTGTATGTGGCTGACACTGTAACCACTGTGCTATGGGCGCTGAGCCTTTCCCTCATTTCTTAAACATTAGCTAGAATTTTTCTGAGAAAGAACTGAAATACCACAATTTTTGCTGAAACAAGCTCCTGTTTATCTCTTCCTTTGGATGAAATACAGTTTGGCTGTGGTCCTTGAGTCCACTTCAATATCCAGGTCAGTTTCTTACCTTTCTTACCTCTCAACTCCCTTATGGTCATATCATTCCCTCTCCCTACCAGCGAGTCCCACCATTAAAGTGTATCTCCTTTTGACAAAGCTAACCAAAAGATAGAAGGCTGGGCATTAACAATGTCGCAGTATCCCTTTGGTCTCATTCTCTTCCACCTTCATCACTTTCAATTAAATTAATAATGAGTATCAGTTAAACAAAAGTAGCACTACATGTTTCTTCATGGATCAATCATGCTGTGGGCATTTTCATAGCCAAAAAGCTGAATTTGTTATACGTTGCATTAGTTCTAGTCACAATGACATTTACTGAGAATGGAGGATTAATGTTTTGATGTCTATGTTCAATCCGGGGAACATGCCTGCCTCCCTTTCCTCCTGAACATTGCTTCTAATGCACTTTTATTCTGAGATACAATGGTTTGAATTAAACACTATGTTTAAAAAGTCTGCTTTGTAATTACATAGTCACATACATGTAGTTTAAAACAAGATCATAATACTCCACTTGGAAACATATAATTTAAACAAGTAAGAGGTTATGTATTCTAAGCAACCTTTTGTTTCTTGAACAACTATTTTTAGTATGCAAATATACAGATGTGCACACTTGTTGCCTTGTAATGAATAAGTTGTGTCAAATCTAACAAAAGTGACAAGCCTTGTTTAGTTATAACTTTAAAAAGAAGTTCTCAGTACATCCTCCTTGTGTTTTATTTATACGAGGCTTTTACTTTGGGTACAGTATCTCTACATATATCATCAACATGGATATTGTGATATATTTAAAAAAGCAAGACTCTGAAGTTGATATGGCAGCAAATGTCTAAATGATACTTGATATTTTAAGATAGAATATCCACTGATTAGGCCAGATATTCAGTTCAGCTAAACCAAAACAAAAATCTTGCAATTGATTGTAAAAATTACTGTCAAATATTTATATCATTTCCAAATTGGAAACGGTACAAGAATCCAGTGTTCCTTGTTAGGTTATATATTTTAACAAGGTTATGTCACTGTCAATCGTGTGCTAAGATATCGAGGCAGGGCACCCTAACACCTTCATTAGTGCATTACAAATTTCATGATTTGGATATAGTCATACCTCTAAAATAGGATGACAAATTAGAAACACTTAAATGGAATAAACCAAATAATGGCTTTGTGGTAATTTTCTATGTATAAACTTGAAATCTAATGAAATGCATGATAAACTTCTTATTTTATTTATTTGCTGATGCTACTGTATGAATATTTCTAATACATATATTTAGATTGTTTAGATGTATATTATGGATCGATATTACATATGCAATATATTAAAAGTTCACATAGACACCCATAAACACTCACACATATATGTGTATATATGTACATAATTTGAGAGGTATATATAATTTTATTTCTGGTTAGGTCTAAGTAGCCATATTACATATTTTAACTGATAGGATGCTCATAAAATTATATGTACCCCCAAAATATTATTCTCTTTTTACTATTAAGGACTCCAGAATCTAGAAGCTTTCCACTGCAGTATGTGATTTCATATTTTCTATCAACTGTAGACACTTCCTGAGTTTGCTTTTCATTGTGGCAACCTCATGGTTGATTCAATGGACAATATAAGTCAAATCAAATTATATTAATATAGGTGCTCTTGCATCTGAGATTTATTATGTGTAAGCAGGATCACAAGTAGAGAGGGGCTGATGAGTAGATGAAAAATGATATAGGATAATGCATGTTGATTGCAAGAAGTAAAAAAGAATGGATAAGTCTATTGGAGTCAACTTGAGAGAAAAGCAGCAGAATTGAGAGACATTGTTAGGAAAACTGCAGTGGAGATGAATAGCCTTGCAACTCACACTTCTTATTTAGGATGACAATCAGTGAGCAGTCTATAACTAAGTCCTTCCTTAAGAGTGCAAAAATACTCCTGAAGACAAAACCTCAAAAAATCTCTCTTAAAGCCTGCACAATATTGACACAATCTAGGATTATTTTATACTAACTTTAAGACCCACAGACCTGAGTAGAGACTTGTGATAAGCAAATGATATGTTCTACCCCAGATGAATAAAGGAAATGTGAAAGCTTGCAAAACAAACACAAAACAAGAACAATTTTACCTTTCCCATTCTGGCTGTCCTATACAGAAAATGTCCAGGGTTTGGAACAGTAAGGAACCTGTACAATCACTTCTCTAAATATTTTTCTTTTTCTTTTTTACAATGCCCTTATTAATGTATCATCCACTTACACCTTATAAAATGATCCATTTTATGTATACTGTTAAATTAATTTTTATAGGGACATATATCATCCCTACAGTCAAGGTGGAGTATTTTTATTACTCCAAAAGAGTTCTTGCTGCTTGCATCTAGGCAACCCTTCAGACAATTATCGATCTGATTTTTATAAGCCAAGTTAGTTTACCTGTTTTTAAACTACGTACAGATGGAATCCTGTAGCAAGTGCTCTTTGTCTCTGGCTTATTTATCTCAGTGTAATGTTTCTGAGATACACTCATGTTTGTACATGTATCAGAAGTTCATTATCTTTGATTCCTTAGGATCAAAGGAATGTGTACACTTAATGCACAAAGTGTACCACAATATTTGCCTGTTGGTGGAAATTTTGAATCTGTTTTTATTTATTTTTCCTAGGTGTGTACCTGGGGAATACCTCTTTGAGGATTGGTTTTAAGTCTCTGAGGGCAACTTTATCACTGCATTTACTCAAAGCCTAGTGCATCCTTACTACTGATGTGTGACTCTTCTGAGTTTTCTACTGAATGTACCAGGTACTTATCTATCTGCTCTGTCTAGTCAGAACTCAAATAGATCCAAGTATATGTGTGACCTATCAGAAATTTTTAACTTTCCCAGGGTTTCTTTCCTTAATCCTATGGCCTATTACCCTGTGTATATGCAAGGTTATGTTTAGCAGTAAACATTTGGGACTTAATGCTGATTTTTGGAGCTCTTTGTCTATATTTTTTCCCTCTTTCTAGGACTCTTCTCACAAATCCTAGCCTGCTCAGCCTATCTTAACTCTAATCTGTGTCTCAGCTCAAGAAAACCTCTATGTTATACTTGGATGCCCGTTTATTCCCTAAGAATGCAGAAAGTGCTCTTGGACAGAAAGGCTAGGTGATCACAGGTATCACCCCCTTTGTTTTCCACTTGGGAGCGATCGCTAGCATGACCTGCATGTTTTTCAGCATCTGATCAGAGGATTTTATATATTTTGTCAAACTTTCTACTTGTTTATAGTTGGATGAAAGACATCTCAGATGCACTGTCATGATTGGAAACTAAAATCTATGAGTCATATAATTCAATTAAATTCATATCTTGTGAGAAAAATATCTATGCATATTGCTTTTGAAGATGGCCAGAAGACTATGTCCCTTACTTTGCATCTTTTAGTTATTTTCCAAGGAGCAAGATACCTTCATTGCCACAGGGAAAGCAGAGAGTAGAGGGGAGTGATAAACTAACTTTCTAATTTGGGTTGTTAAGTATGAAATGTCTGATGTGCTGAAGTACTAAGTTTGTTAGTTGATACCTCTGATATTTCACTGTGACACCTCTTGGTTTACTTTTATTGTGAAGATATATCCTCATTCTTTAAAATTCACATTTTGCCTTGTGATTATCTTTCATTTCTCAGAACAATTTCTGTGCAACCATGGGTGAGTCAAAACTTTGTATTATTTTCAGATATGAGTTTTGTTGTGGAATCAATGCAGTGTAGATAGCTTGAAATATCAACAAAGAGTTTGGGAAGGATGTGGCTAGTGAACACACAGTACATGGATGGTGATTTTATTTTTGAGAATGAAGCACATGGGCAACCTGAGGACCAAGGTGGAAAATGATGAGCTGAAAGCTGTAGTGGACGTGAATCTATCTCAACCTGTGCTTGAATAAGCAACAAGATTTAATGTTACTATTCCAATAATATTGGACCATTTGAAACAAATTGGCAAGATGAAGATACTACATAGATGAGCTGTGCATGGATTAAATGAGTGTCAGAAGAAATATCATTGGAACTTTGCCTTTCCTTGTGGTTACTACATAAATATGAACCATTTCTACACAGTATTGTTATGAGTGATGAAAAATGGATTCTTTGGGATCATAGCTAGAATTTGGCATGGTGGTTGGATAATGATCATGTGCTGAAAAACCAAATATTCAGCAAAAAAAGAAAAAAGAAAGAAAGAAAGTAATGGTGCTACAGTACATAATTTTTTTTTGACATTATATGTTCTTGGGGAATTCTAAATCAAAGTAACAATGTGATAACACTACATACCTGTTACAGTAGCAAAAAATTCAAAACACTGACAACATCAAATGTCAGAAAGGATACAGAACAAAAGGAGCTCTCATGCTGCAGTTATTTTGGAAATTGGTTAGGTAGTTGTCTACAAAATTAAACATAGTCTTCCTACACAATTCAGCCAAAATAAACACTTTTTCATTTCAATAGATTTGGGGCATATGGTGTTTTCTCTTACACGGATTAATTGTATAATGCTGAACTCAGGTCTTTTAGGGCCTCTGCCACCAGAATGGTGTACGTTATACTCCAAAATATTTTTTTTCCCCACACTTCTCTCCCATCCTAGGTTCCTTGGATCCAGTGTCTATTACACCACTTTAGAACTGTCCATACTCATTGTTTCACTTCCACTTACAAGTGAAAACATTTTTGTGTTATTTTTTCTCATTACTGAGATATGTCACTTAGGATAATGCTTTCCCAGTCCCATTAAACTTGCTGCAAAAAGCATCGTTTCATTCCTTTTGATAGCTGAGTATTACTCCATGGTATATTTAGCATATTGTCAATCACCACTCAACAGTTGATGGACACTTAAGGTGATTTCCTATTTTCTCAATTATGAATTGTTCTGGGATAATTGGGTGCAGGTGATTTTTTGATATAATGACTTGCTTTCCTTTAGATAGATACCCAGCATTGTGATTGCTTGATCAACTGGTAGGTCTACTTTTCCGTCTTTGAAGACTCTCCACACTATTTTCCATATAGGGTTTACTGATGTACATTCCCAGAGTGTCTCAGTGTTCTATTTTCACTATATCTGTGCATAAATGAATATCTATTATTCTTCATTTTTTAATAATGTTGATTCTGACAGGGTTAATGTGGTATCTGATAGTGGTTTTAATTTTTATTTCCCCAATGATTAGTGATACTGAGTTGTTCTTTTCATATATTTTTGCTATTTCTATATCTTCCTAAAAAAAAAAAAAAAGAACTGTTCATGTCTTTTGCCTACTTTTGTTTCTTTTCTTTTCTTTTCTTTTTTTTTTTTTTTAAGACAGAGTTACAATCTGTTTCCTGGGTAGAGTGCCATGATGTCATAGGCCACAGCAGCCTCAAACTCTTGGGTTCAGGAAATCCTCTTACATCAGCCTCCCATGTTTCTAGGACTAGAGGCACCCACCACAACACCCAGCTAGTTTTTTAATTTTTATTAGAGACAGGGTCTCACTCTTGCTCAGGCTGGTGTTGAACTCCCGAGCTTAACCAATCCACCTGTCTTGGCCTTCCAGAATACTAGAATTACAGGCATAAGCCAGTGCACCGAGCCTTTTACCCACTTTTTGATATGATTATCTGTTGGTTTTTGTGCTGATTTGCTTGAGTTCTTTATAGGTTTTGAAAATTAGTCCTTTGTTACACGTATAGCATGAGACTATTTTCTCCCATTCTATAAGATGTCGATTTACTCTTTGGATGATTTCCTTTGCTGTGCAAGAATGTTTTAGTTTAATCAAGTCCATTTATTCATTTATTTATTTATGTTGAAATATTTTCATTTGGGTTCTTAGTCACAAATTCTATGTCTAGGCTATTATCCGGAAGAGATTTCCTTACATTGTCTTTTAGAATTTTTGTGGCTTAAGGTCTTATATGTAAGTCTTTAATCCATCTTGAGTTCATTTTGTGTATAGCGAGAGATAGGGATCCAGTTAGCAGCACTCTAAAGTTCATAGCAAATTTCTGCATAATTACCAAAATTTGGAAGCAACTAGGAAGTGCTTATTTGTTGAACTGATAAACTAGTGCGTTCAAACAGTGGAATATTATTCAGCACTAAAAAGAAATAAACTAGCAAGCCATGAGGAAACATAAGAGAACCTTAACTGCTTGAAAAGGCCACAGACTATTAACTTCCACTTTTACGATATTCTGTAGAAGGAAAAACTGTGGAGACAGAAAAATATTCAACTGTCAGAGGATGGAGAGGACAGTTTTTAGGACAGTAAAACTATTCTGTATAATACTGTAGTGGTCAATACATGTCACATAGTTGTCAAAACTCATAGAATGTACAACACTAAGAATGACCCCTGATGTAAACTATAGGCTGTGGGTGATAATGGTGTGTCAATGTAGTTTCATCAATTATCACAATTTACCATTCTGATGCAGGATTCTAATAATGAGAAAACTAGAATAATGGTGGAAGAGGGAAGAAGGTATATGGGGAGCCTCTGTACTTTCCACCAAATTTGCTGTGAAACTAAAAAATACTCTAAAATTAAGTCTATTGTAAGTGAAATTGATCACATCCAGGATCAAAATGAAATAACATATTTTAAAAAAACACAAAGTAAAATCATGTACATTCTCTAATAAAAATGCAATAAAATTACAGATCAATGTCAAAGCAATTAAAACTTATTACTTACAAAGTAAAAAAAAAACAAACAAAATGGTGGCACCTGTGGCGCAAAGGAGTAGGGTGCTGGCCCCATATGCTGGTGGTGGTGGGTTCAAACCCAGCACCAGCCAAAAACTGCAAACAAAACAAAACAAAACAAAACACACCTTACCAAAACTCAAAACTACAATCAGAACTTAAAAAATAGTAAAATTGTAATTCCATGTTTTATATGGAATAATTCTGTATATTAAAGCTTAATGTATATGGCTTATACACACAAAAAGAAAGTTTATAGCTAACAATGTGTGCATTATTAAATAAGAAAGAATGAAATTAATATAGTATAATTATTAACTAAGAATTTTTATTCTGATTAATATGAGGGTACAAATGATTAGGTTACATTGTTTAAGTTTCTAAAATTAAAGTTGTAGTTGAGTCCTTCATACAGCAGTATACCCTCCTTACATTGTGTCCACTAAGTGGGCACCAACCCCCCTCTTTCTGTCCCTTTCCCATCCCTTTTCCCCTTCCCTCTCACTTTAATATACTCATGTTTTTTGCTCATATGGGCATGTAGTTGCTTTTCTATTTGTTTCATACTAGTATTGAGTATATTTGATACTTGCATTTCCTTCTTTGTGATGCTTTATTAAGAAAAATGTTTTGGCTCGGTGCCTGTGGCTCAAGTGGCTAAGGCGCCAGCCTCATACACCTAAGGTGGCAGGTTTGAATCCAGCCTGGGCCCACCAAACAACAATGACGGCTGCAACCAAAAAAATAGTCAGGCGTTGTGGCGGGCGCCCATGGTCCCAGCTACTTGGGAGGTTGAGGCAGGAGAATCACTTGAGCCCAGGAGTTGGAGGTTGCTGTGAGCTGTGATGCCATCGCACTCTGCCCAGGGGACAGCTTGAGGCTCTGTCTCAAAAAAAAAAAAAAAAAAAGAAAAAGAAAGAAAAAAAAGAAAAATATGTTTCAACTCCATCCAGGTATATACAAAAGATGTAAACTCTCCATCCTTTTATGGCTAAATAGCATTCCATTGTGTGTGTGTGTCACAATTTATTAATCCATTCATGGGTTGACGGGTACCTGAGTTGCTTCCATGTTTTAGCAATTGTGAGTTGAGCTGCAATAAATATTCTAGTCCAAATGTCTGTATGATAAAATAATTTTTTTCCAGGTAAATACTTTATAATGGGATTGTGGGATCAAATGGAAGATCTACAATTAGGTCTTTGACGATTCTCCCTACTTCTTTCCATAGAGGATGTATTAGTTTGCAATCCCATCAGAAATGTAAAAGTATTCCCTTTTCTCCACATCGATGTCAGCATTTGTAATTTTGGAGCTTTGTGATGTGGGCATTTTTCACTGGGGCTAGGTGATATCTCAGGGTACTTTTGTTTGGCATTTCTCTGAGGATTAAGAATGATGAGCATTTTTCATGTGTTCGCTGGCCATTTGTCTTCTTTGGAAAAGTTTCTGTTCATGTCTCTTGCCAGTGATAGAGATTATTTGCTCTGTTTTTGTTTAACCTGAGTTCTCTGTAGATTTTATTTATCAGATTTGTAACATGCAAATATCTTCTCCCATTCTAAAATTGTATGTTTACTTTAATTGTGTCCTTAGCTGTGCAGAAGTTTTTAGCTTAAGTCCCATTTATTTATTGTTGTTGTTGTTGCAATTGCCAGTGAAGTCTTCTTAATAAAATCTTTCCCCAGGCTGATATCATCTAGAGCTTTTCTCATGGTTTCCTCTAGGATTTTTATCATCTTGTGTCTTAGATTTAAATATTTTATCCATCATGAGTCAGTTTTTGTCAGTGATGAGAGGCCTAGGTCCGCTCTGAGTCTTTTATATGTAGTTTACCAGTTCTCATAGCAGCATGTATTGAATAGGTATTCTTTTCCCCAGTGTATGCTTGTGTTTTGTTTTGCAAAGATCATATGGTGATAAGAGGTTTGTTTCATCTTTAAGTTTTCTATTATGTTCTATAGAACTATGTGATTATATTTGCATCAATACCATGCTGATTTGATCACTGTGGATTTATAGTAGAATCAGCAGTCTGGTAGAGTGATGCATCTGAATTTGTCTTTGCCATTAAGAATTGTCTTTGCTATATGGGATTTTTCTGGTTCCACACAAAAGAAAGAACTGTTTTTTCTAGCTCTTCAAAGCATACTGCTAGTAATGTAATTAAGGACTGTATTAAATCTGTAGATTGATTACCATGCTCTTGGCTGAGAAGTATCAACATTTTAACATGTTTAAGAATTTTCGGCTCGGCGCCTGTGGCTCAATCGGCTAAGGCGCCAGCCACGTACACCTAAGGTGGCGGGTTCCAATCCCCGGGCCTGCCAAACAACAATGGCTGCAACCAAAAAATAGCCGGGCGTTGCGGCGGGCGCCTGTGGTCCCAGCTACTTGGGAGGCAGAGGCAGGATACTCGCTTGAGCCCAGGAGTTGGAGGTTGCCATGAGCTGTGATGCCATGGCATTCTACCCAGGGGGATAGCTTGAGGGTCCGTCTCAAAAAAAAAAAAAAGAATTTTCATGAAAGATGCAATGAATTAGAAAAATAGAAGTAAAATTGATAAATTTATCTCAGATTGCTAGGATAGAGTTTTCTGAAATTATTAGTACCTTATACTGACATCTGAAAAACCAAATCA
>CAUYQV010151693.1:0-33960 GCA_963574575.1 Galagoides demidoff
AATTAAAAGGTAAACCAACCACGATTTAAGGAAAATTATTCAAATGGTTTAAAATGTACCATTCTCGGCTCGGCGCCTGTGGCTCAAGCGGCTAAGGCGCCAGCCACGTACACTTAAGGTGGCGGGTTCGAATCCCCAGCCCGGACCCGCCAAACAACAATGATGGCTGCAACCAAAAAATGGCCGGGCATTGTGGCGGGCGCCTGTGGTCCCAGCTGCTTGGGAGGCGGAGGCGGGAGACTCGCTTGAGCCCAGGAGTTGGAGGTTGCTGTGAGCTGTGATGCCATGGCACTCTACCCAGGGGGATAGCTTGAGGCTCCGTCTCAAAAAAAAAAAAATGTACCATTCTCTATTGGGGGAAAATGAATTCTTAGAAAATTTTGTGATGCATTTTTGACTACGCTAGCAGTTATTAGAAGTTCATAATTGCTTTTTTTTAACAGGAATTAGTTGGAAATGTTTGCTCATTAGATTCATTTTATAATAAAAAGAACCCCTATGGAGACTATTTAGAGGGAAATTTGTTTTATTTAGCTATTTTTTTATTTACAACATTCTAGAAATCATCGTTATCCTGTGTATTAAAAAGAGCAAAAACATTGTAAACAGATTTAAACTAGGTAATTGTATTGTTAAGATAATTTCTTGGCATTAAAAAAAAATGTTTGGCCACCTATGTATGAATATGTGTATATTTCTTGCACATAATTGCTGAAATGTAGCGATAAAATAGTATATAATATTTTATAATCACAGATCATTGTAAAAATTGTTGGTAACAGAAATTTGAAAATGGATACGTATTTATATAAATACATAGCTAATTGAATCACACACATAAAAATATATATAAATGACTATGATTTGTTCACTTTTTGTTCAACCAGATTCCCTGGATAAGTAGGGGCCTGGCCTATGTTGTCATAATTGGGATATTATAGCTATTTTAAATATTTTAAAGGCCTTAAGAAAATGGTGAATTTAACCACAATATGATTCATAGACCAGTGAAATGACTTTGCTTTTGAATAGAATGATATCACCTGTGTCTAAAAATACTTTTCCTTAGGCTGACTAGAAGCTTTGCTAGATTTTTAATTCTAGATTTTTGATAAAAAAAAAAAAATAGGTCAGTGGATTAACCATTGGGCTTCAGAGTACTCTGGGGTCCAAAACCTGGATTCCAATCTCAACTCCAGCATTCATTGGCTGGTCTATCTTGGACAAATTTCTTCTTGTCTATAAGGTATCATCTGAGTTTTCTTGTCTTTAAATTGGAAGGGAATTCCTGTATCATGGATTTCGTTTAGGAAACAAGTGGAATGTGAAGGATAGAACAATTTCCTCAGTATACAGTAGCTATAGGAGTCCTGTTACTGTTATAGAATATATCCAGCTGGCAAAATCTTTTAAAAAAAGGATTTTAGGAGTAAAATTAATGAAATAGACCATTGGTAAGGAAGCCTGCACAGCTATGGGTTCAACATCTATGGATTCAACCAACTGTGTATAATAAAGCCTGCTTCTCACTATGTGTGGTGTGGCATTCTATCAGAGCACATTGGATTTCACTGTGGTAACTTATCAGAATATTAGATGAAAAAAGCTTTGCATTAAGAAAGTAAACTTTGAGTTAGGAAACTAATCCCTACATTAATCTGTGTTTGTCATTTGTTACTCAACTTTCTTTTTCTGCTATTATCATTTCTAAGAAGCCCAACAAGATTGTGAAAACTAATTTCTTTTTTCTCTCATTAGGTTTGAATTATGAAAGATGTGATTTTGAGAATGGGCTTTGTAGCATGGCTCAAGATCAGAGTGAGCAACTTGGTTGGACAAAGAGAAATGGGATGACTGGTCCATCACCTCCATTTTATGATCACAATGGTGATATGTCTGGTAAATGTTTCAGATTTATTTCCCTCCCTCCCTTTCTCCCTCATTTCCTTCCTTCCCTCCTGTTCTCTCCCTCCCTCCCTCTCTTCTTTCCTTCCTTCCTCTCTCCCCCTTCCCCTCCCTCCGTCTCCCCTTTCCCCTTCCCCTCCCTCTTCCCCTTCCCTCCCTTTCTTCCTCTCCCTCTCTCTCCCTCCCTCTCCTTTCCTCTCCCTCTTTCCCTTCCTCTTTTCTTCTTTCCTTCCTTCCTTCCTCTCTCCCCCTCTCTCCCCCATTCCCCTCCTCCCTCTCCCCCCTCTCTTCCCTCCCTCCCTTCCTCCCATCCTCCTTTCCTCTCCCTCCCTCCCTTCCTCTCTCTCTTTTTCTCACTCTTCTTTCCTTCCTTTTACCCTCCTCTCTTTCCTTTTCATCCCCAAATATTTCAACAGGGAAGCACAACCATGTCTAAGATTTACATATTAATAATTATAGTGTCTAATTATTTAACCATTTTCAAAATATTCATGATTCTAAAATATTATATCATATTCTCATATATGACTTCCTAGAATTCAGATAGGTCTATTTAGATAATATTAATAATTGGGATTTTCCAGCTCTCTTGACTCTTTATGGAAATTTTAAACTATGGTACTACATAGATTAATTAGTGAAATTTCTTTGCTTCTGGCTAGACCAATTTCAGATCTGTCTAATAACACTTGTTTAATAACCCTGATTAGAAAGCTCTTATGGGCTGCTCAGTAGACTTTGAAGTGACTCTGGAGCCAGACATTGATTCAGTTTGTCCTGTATTAACTAATGAACTTGATTCATTCAACATTTGTTACCAGATTAAGATATGTTAGTAAGCCAAAAATGACTCTATGCCTGCTTATTTCAGATGGGTTTCTACGTTGCCTGGCATAACTGAAGGCTGGTTATTTTTATAAGAGGGATATTTCGTTCAAATAAATTCAATTAAATGTTAAAATATGGTTATCACACTGGAGAGGATTTAATGCAAATTTTTTGCCTGAACAAATGTTCAGATGTTAGTTCAAAAACTTGTACATAAACATTACACATGTGGATTAGAAGCTTGGGTCTGTTACTCCTTAGCCGTAAGATCTTGAGAAATTTCAAGCCTTGTTTTTCACAACTTTAGCAGAAGAAATAACAATGCTAAATTCATAGGATGGTTGTTAAGAACTAAATGAGTTCGTAAATTTTATCACAGAACAGCCAGCGTTCAAACAAAAGTAGGTGTTCAGTGCATTTCTGAATAAATTTGGTGTCTCTCTTTTTAACTTCTGTATAGGTAATAGGGAGTTTCTTATTGTTTGGCTTTGATGTGAAAAGTTACTTCTCCAAAGAATTTTTAGGGTGGTGCCTGTGGCTCAAGGAGTAGGGTGCCAGCCCCTATACCGGAGGTGGTGGGTTTAAACCTAGCCCTGGCCAAAAACTGCCAAAAAAAAAAATTTTTTTTTAATAATAGTTAGGAATCCACCAACTTTATCATGAAAAAGGGAGCAGCTTCACAAATAGGACAAATTATGGCTGTAGTTGTGCTATACGGTGATATAGAATCTAACTCCCAGCCCTTACCTACTGTGGGCTTGTGAATTATCAAGTCTGTGCTTCTCTCCTTACTATCTACCCACTGTTTCCTCCTTTTACTCAGAAGGCTTTTTTTTTTTTTTTTTAAAATAACATACATTTATTCACCCCAACCTTCCTCTTTTCAATCTCTGGCTGTTTTTCTTTTTCTCTGGCTTACTTCTTCACCATGGAGTTAGGTAACAAGCTCTGCCACTGTGATTCCTTCTGAACTATTTCCTCCACTGGCCCTTTTCTTCTCTCTTTCTTTACATTCTGACCTTTCCCCTCATTGTTTATGCTTTCTTTTTTTAATAGTCTAGTTTAGAGGTAAAGTGGAGGCAATTCATATCCAAACTGAGATCATATATAGGCAGACACCATTCAACCACATTATCTGGGTTGATCTGAGATCTCTAGAGTCAGACTAGATGGGTTTGAATCCTGGCTCTGTCAGTCAGCTAGCTGTGTGGCCTCTGTTTCCTGTAAAGGGAGGATAATAGTAATATAAGCTGCATTGGAAAAACAAGACAAAATATTGCCTGGTATAACTAATCAAAGGCTGGTGATTTTCTTGATAGTATTTCCTAAAAATTTTAAGGCTATAGACATTAGCTGTTGAAAATATCTATAGGAAAAATTCTATATATCTATAGAATCTTGTCTCTACTCATAAAATCTTATTTCATAAACATTAAGAAAATTTTTGATTACCTTAACACTTGAAATAATTTGCCAGTACTCCAAAGTAGTTACTTTTTTTCATGTAATCAAGGCCTTCAGAAGTTGTCAAAGGTAAGTTTGAAAAATCTATTTGTACACTGAAAACATCATGTTATCAATATTTGAAATCTAGGGGAGGAGTGATTAAAATATAGTTCTGATTTTAAAAGAATGTAGCATTGTACGTAGATAAAACAGTTCCACTATAGCAAGTTCAAATACATCTTTGTAATGATAGTAAAACTCTTTTTAAAAATGAGAGTAAGAATGTAAGTGCTTTAAATAATTCCGGAATTCAGCTGACATTCATAGTGATATAGGGGTATTTAAAATATGGAATTTACTATAAGTTTAAAATGCATAGGGATTGGCGCCTGTGGCTCAAAGGAGTAGGGCGCCGGCCCCATATACCAGAGGTGGTGGGTTCAAATCAGCCCCTGGCCAAAAATAACTGCAAAAAAAGAAAAAAAACCCTAAAATTCATAGGCTATCACAAATAAGTGATTTGAAAAGTTAACACGTTCCTTCATGCTACAGATTATTACTTTCTTATTATGTATTTCAAATACGTTTTAAATAAGAATGTTAGAACTTTTGTTATTCTGATCAATTGTTGAATTAGACTTAAAATTCACGTATCATGTTATCAACCACAAATACTACTAAGCAGGATTAAATACTTTCGTTTTGTTCTTTAGTGAACACACATGTGTTATGTCTGTATCTACATATATTATAAGCCCGACAAATAAAAGTTATAGTTTTTGCCACATACGATATTAAAAATAAATTGAGAAGAAATGGTCCTTCATCTTATTTATTATTTGCAATGCTCTTCATTCCTTTCGACTATCTGCGTTGATCTCTGGTATCATTTCTTTTCAGTTTGAAGAATTTCCTTACGTATTTCTGGTCCTGCAAGTTCCGCTGATGATAAATTGTATTAGTGTTCCCTTCCTGAAGATGTTTTTCTTTTGCCTTCGTTATTGAAATATGTTCTCACTGGATGTAGGGTTTTTCATAGTCTTTTTTTTTTCTTCCCTGTTAGTATTTTAAAGATATTATTTCACTGCCCTGACATCCCTAGTTTCTGATGAGACGGTCACAGTTTCAAGTTGCTTTTGTTTTCCTGTATGTAACCTATCATGTTATTTTGATTATTCCAACATTTGGTGTTTATTTTTGGTTTTCAGTCTGAAATTTAAAAATATTGTTTGGGCTCACTAAGCTTCTTGATCTAAAATGTGTGTTTTCTACCACATTTGGGAAGGAATTCTGACCACTCTTATTTATTTCGATACCTTTTGCTGCCCCATTTTCTCTCTCTCTTCTCTTGTGAACCTCAATATCAATTATTCATTGCCTAAAAATGTGTTATGAATCTAACATATTAGCTTCACAATATGAGTCTAAAATGTTCTTAGATGTATTCTCACCATATATTTTGATTTTGTTCTTTATTTTTTCAGAGTGCATAGTTTCAGCTGAACTATCTTTGAGTGACTATTTCCTTTGTTATTTTAATTATGCTGATAGGCTCATAAAATGATGTTTAAAAATTAAATACAAATATTCCTAGACTTACAAGGTGGTCCCCAACGTACCCATTGTAAGTTGATGTTATCGTAAATTGAAAATATATTTAATGTACCTAATCTACTGAATATCACAGCTTAGCCCAGCCTACCTTAAACATGCTCAGAACACTTCCATGAATCCCTCAGGTCTCCAACTGGGCCCTGGGTGACATACACAGGGAATATTTCTGAATAGCACTGCAAAGAATTTGAAAACAGAACTGATGTGGAAAATCACATTACCCGATAGCTGGGCAAAAGCAGCTAACTCAAAGCCCATCTATACTAACGTGGGGGATATCTCATGCGTTTTGCTACAGACTGTACTGAAAGTAAAAATCAGAATGGTTGTCATCATCTTTGCATCATAAGTTAAAAAAAATACAAAGTTGAATCATTTCAATTCTGACATTTTAAATTGGTTGTTTTATTTTGAAATTTTCTCTGCTAAAATTCTTAATTATTTCATTAATCATAAGGAATATTTTTTCCTTTATTGTGCAAATTCTGCAATGGGGGTTTTAAAATCCTTGCCTACACCATCTGAGATCTGCCCTCTCTTTTCACATGGCAAGATCACACTGTTCTAATTCTTTGTCTGTTGATCATTTTGAATGGTATCCTGCATGTTGTGAATGTGAATGTTGTGGACCTTCTGGTTTCTGTAATATGTATGTGTGTGTTTTTTACAGAAAGTGGTGATGGTATGTTTAAGCAGACGATTAACTTGTGTGGACTCAAATAACAAACTCATGGTGGTTGTGGGCACCAGTTCAAATAGCATTTTGGTTCTTCTTGACTTAGCTGCTAGGAATGTTCCCTACCCATGCATCTTTTAGTTTTAGCCAGAGGCTTGAATGGGTTTATTCATAGACTATTAGGGCAGCCCCTTTTCAGGATCTCTGCCTTCCAGAATCTTTTCCTTTCTTTAGGTCAGACCAGACTATTCGGGGCTATCCCCCTCTTCCCTGCTCAAGCCAGGGCGACAGCAGCCTCTCCATCAATCTTCACCAGCCACTGCTAACTGCAGCTGTAGCCTGACCCCAGCCCAAAGCCTGGGGGACTCTAGTTCTGATCCCTCCCTCCAAGTTTCTATTTCTTTAAGGATCTGCCACTTATTAAAAAAAAAAAAAAAGAACATGCCACCTTCATTCATCTTTAAGGCCTCCTGGAGTCCTAGTATTTAGATTTCTCTAGTTTTTTTATAGTGCAATTATTTTGTTCATCACTAAGCTTTCCTTCTAAGTGAATATAAGCATCTCCTAAGCTGCCCCTGCCACCCTTTCTGAAGGGCGGCAGGACCGTAATCCATGCCGTAGTAGCAGGCAGGCCACAGGATACAGACAGTGAATTAGGTGATTTCACTAAGAAACAGTCAAGAACCAAAAATGGAGAAAAAGAACCCAACATTCTCACTCCCTAAATTACATTTTTGCAGCCTTTATAGTCTGAACATCTGTTTATTTTGAAATCAGTGAAAAATTTATGTTCATGTATTCCTTTCTATATTTCTAGTTTCAAAAACTCTTTCTTGAGGATCCTTCTTGCTCCCCATGTTGTTCTAGGGCCTGAAGTTACAATGGTGAGCAAGACCGCATTGCTGGCTCTGGTGAACTTGCAATCTGCAGATGGCAACATAAACCTTACATAGGCACTTATGCTTACATATTAGGAGTGAAAAAACAAAAACCATCCTCTTATCAGCATAGACATATTTAAAAGCTCACAATGTCATTGTGTGTGCTTTGCCAACGATTGCGAGCTTCTGTATTATTTTTAACCCGAGCGATGTCCGTGGAGCGATTCATCTGTCCTTGTCTCTGTATATTTTCTGTTGAAAGGGCTAGATAGCAAATATTTCTGGCTTTTGGAACCATTGGGTCTATGTTCCAAATACTCTATACGGCCACTGCACTGGGAAAATGGACACAGACAATACATAAAGTTAAGCGTGACTGTTATAATAACATTTTATGGACATGGAAATTTATGATTAATATCATTGTTGCATGTTTTAAAATATTCTGGGAGGGGAAAGGCAGAGGGGGTAAGGGGAGGTATTCAGGGTGCTCCCACTTAATGGGCAAAATGTAGGGGTGTATGGCACATCTTTGGGGTGTGGGACACAACTATAAGAGAGACTCTACCTAAAAATTCAAATATGTGACCTGGGTGTTTGGACCTTCACATTAACCTAAAAAATAAAATAAATAAAAATATATTAAAAATATATAAAAATTTTCTCCTCTATATGATCAATTTGTGTATTGAGGAGAATATTTTCAGAGGTCTTTACTCAGGCATTTTATTGATATCACCCTCACAATTGTATGTTCTAAGACCTATGTGACTGACATAGCCCTTTGTCACTGAAATCAGCCCTAAGCTGATATGGCAGCATTTATTGACAAATTGCTAGCAACAATAAGGGATGACTAATATTTCAGGGTATTCATTAAGATACACAGGTTTAGCAAATACGTACATTATCTGATTCTATTGAGCTTGCTGGCTTAACGAATAGGTACAAGTCAAAACTTACAATTCAACGTAAACAGAATTTAATAAATAGAAAGATGTTACTAACTTGAAAGAGTTCGTATCCTTGAAAAAGGAAATCATAAAGAGTATCATTTCCTCTCTCTTATCTGAGCTGAGGCATATTTCCGTCAGGGATGAACACACTTTTCTCTTTTTATAAGTTTTGACTTTTTCACATTTGTTTTATGCCTTGGACCTTGGTCTGGTGATCCATTTCTGCAGCCTAACAATTTTTTTTTTTTGAAATGTTCTTGAAAACTGATGTTATCTTACAGTTAAAATGCTCCCTTTTTTGAGTTCTTACCAGCCGATTGGTTACTTTGTAGCATGCAAAGGGATTTATGTTTCTCCTACTCAAATTCAGTTCCATTAATCACTCAGAACCCGGGAGATGGAGGAAGTGCGGGCTGCCTATCAATGGTTGAGGCAAGTGAAACTGAAAATTCTACCCTATCTTTCCTGAAGATCAAGGCTGGTGGAACTCACTGTTGAAGTTATTGGATTTTAGCTCTCAAAAGTTGATTCATGGTTTTTGTTGTGTTCATATTTTATGGACCTCCTTTTCTCTCATCAGACATGAGATTTCGCTCTTTACGCAGTTACTGAGAAAAAGTATTTTTTAAAGCCATTTAACACAAACATTTAAGATTATAAGTGAAATTGTGTTGTTCATATTCTTTGTCATTTTAATAATTAACACTTCATCACAAGATTATCTTAAATATGTGTTTTAACAGTGTGTTACAAATTTGATTGTAGAGAGGCAGGTATACAAGAGAAACTTAGGAATTGTGTAAACAAATGGAAATGAGTATGACATAGAGATCGGTAGGACGTGACGATGGTGGTGATGTGTCTGTGTGTGATATACGTATGATTAGGCTGCTTTAAGAGTAAGAGGTATATGTAGAAAGAATATTGGATATTTATTTATCCAAGAGCTTTATACAGTTTCTTCTGGAAGTTTAGAGCTGTAGCATGAGGAATGGGCATGTGAGAAAAAGTTACCCTGCCAAAGATTTGCCTTTCTTTTTTACTCGCAAATAGCTGTGATGACTAATGTCCTCTGGGAAGCCAGAGAACTTTCTATAAAGTGTTCCGTCTCTCTCAGAACAACTCCATCTGTGAATTCGAGAAATCTTTCACCCGCACTGGGAGGAGCAGGGTCAAATGACGTGTGCGCTAAAACAAAACTAAACAAAACAAAACAAACCCCCAAGACTTTGATGTTGTCACTAAGTTGGAAATGAAAGTAGAAAACATGTATTGCTATTTGGTTTTCCTCCCCCCTCCCCCAATCCCCCATGAAAAGAAAGAAATTCATGACTGGAACAAATGTCAAACGATCTCAAGCTGTTTCCAAATTTAACACTTTACTTTCTGCTATAAAGGGAAGATTAACCTTTATTTAATATTTGGCAAAATATAGAATATAGTGCTGTACCATGTACCAAATGACAGTTTCTATTTATAAAACACTCTGCTTAAATATTTAAATAATTTATTCATGTGTGATTTGAAAAGTACCATTGTAATGGCTGCTTCACTGTTTAATAACTTAATATCCCCAATCTGATTTTTAGGAGCAATTTTTTAAAAAGTAAATATGATTGATTTAAGTGATTTTCTTGAAAAATGAATATTTTCCTGTATATCTCCTGGATGCTTCTTGGAAGTTAAATATTTATAAGCAATAGTTGAGGGCTTATTGAATGCAATTACCATTTGTATTGCTAATAATATTTAAACTTAAAACAATATAGCTGTATGGTGCATTATGCTTATTTGATTATTCACTTGCATTACAATTGGTTTACCTGCTGCAAAAGCAAACTATTCTTATTTCACTTTTATCACTATGCTAGCAGCTCTTCATCTAAATTATGTGTATATATAAAATCATATATATTACATGTATATATATTCCAGGAAGTGTATTCTTCAAATAATTGTCTATCGTTGCAGTGATTTCAGTTATGCCTCTGACTTACTTACAGGCAATCATTAATGTCACTGTTTTCTGCTTAATGAGGGTACAATTTTGGGATAGGAGCAGGGAAAAAGAGGTTTTTTAGGTTTAATAATCTTACTATTGATTATCTCAGTAATGTGACAACTAGAATTGATTTCCGATTTGTCTTCATAATCATCAACATCGTTTTCCTCATTCCTTTTGACAAATAGCAACACACCAAATAGAGTAACAGAAAAATAGTCATTCTCAGATTCTATGCTAGAACCCTCATCAAGCATTGCATGGACTATCTGAGAGCCCAGGAGGGTCAGCATTTATTTTAAGGGCATCTGAGCAGTGACAGTCCACTGCCATGTCTGTACCACGGTGTACAGGAGAGCCTTAGGGCTCAGTGTTTTTTCTCATAATCCTAGCAAAATCTGGGACTATTTGGTCCGACTCCTTCTCATTAAAAACACAGCAAACTATGATCTCTACTGAAATCTTCATTGAATTGCTTATGTGGGTCGGCAGTCACAGGAATACCATGTTTTCCCTAGGTGCCCTCTTTGCAGAAATGTAACTTCCTATATTAAATATGACAAATTGGGTTGTGGAATGCAGGCCTGTAATAACGTTATGGAGAGTGTAATCATAATTAGGCAATATAAATAAATTTATGAAAGCAAGTAGTGGAGCTAGCATTTTTTATTCTTTAGCAAAATCTATTGACATGATGTGGATTTCAGCTCGATGTCTTCAATGAGTTTGCCAAGGATCACTCCGCCTCTAACATAGCGACTCTTATTTCTGACAGCCCACTTTCTCTCACTGGTTTCAAGAGTGGATTCTAATTCCTCAAATTTAAGAAGTCGAGTTTTCCTCCCAACTAATGACCCTCGTGCTTGTCAGGTATGGAAAGCACACAGCATTTTAAGTACTTGGCCACATCTGGGGACATTCTTTATTATTAATTGTTTGGGGACTAATTATTTTTTCACAGGTTAGATTTTATTCCTTCTCCAGCCGCATGAGTGGCAAATTAATGGTAGGACTTCAAACCATGTGTGGTGGTCCTATCCAGCATTTATGGCAAAACACAGCTGGGCTCCAAAATCAGTGGGAGAGAAATGTCATCAAGATCCAGAGCTCACGGAGATTTCAGGTGTGTGCATTCTATTCTCAAAGGATGTCTTTGAAGGAAAGATCATTAATTTTAGGGGATTTAAAAGTAAGGCGACCATTCTAGTTTGCCAAGGAGTATGGGATTTCCCAAACCTTTCAATGGTGTAAGTGGATAGTCCTAGCTAAACTGGGATGGTCACTCTAAAAGATACTTCTTAGAATAAGAATTTGAATTTATGTATCAAAACTGAAGGTGATAGATTTTAAACTACATTGAAAAATTCTCTTAATTCTTTTCTAATTCTCCACTAGTTTCTTGAATCCCCTCCATTTTCCTCTCAATGTCTCTTACTGTTCCAACCTTCTCTCTCTTTTCATTTCTTTTTCCCTAGATTCATTCTCTTTCAGACTTATCTCCTGCTTTTGAGAGAAGGGGGTCATGTTTGGTAATGAGGAAGAAGACAGTTTGATCTAAATACTAATTCTAAATGCTGTCCAAGTAGAATAATTGCCATATTCAGGCCATGAATATACTCAATTCAACACAGCCTTTATTTTCTAAAATAATTTTGAGAATTAAAGCCATTGCAAACCTATAAAACACAAATTTATTTATGTAGTCTGATAAAACTTATGCATGCTGGAAGTTATAATCTAATAATTATTGCAGGAGTTCTTGGAGCAGCGTTGTATATTTTAACATTTGGGATAACCAAGCATTTTTTTCCAGTTAAAAATAAGATTTTTAATCATTTTATTCCTAATCCATTTACCTTCTACACCTAGTTTGTGAGCCAATGTAGTCCAAATAGAGTTCTTTTGTCATTTGTTGTTAAAATGATATAATCAATTTTATAAATTTGATATATGGTGGATTTAGCACTTGCTTAAATATAGGGATAGGATTGGATTAAATTTTATTTTCCATTATTATGAGTGGCTAAGGGGAAAAGAGTGTGGGGGACTGTCATTATAAAGGTTGAATTTTAAGGTATAATGATGACATATTTTCTTACATGATCAGTCATAAAATCATTATGATTTAGAAGTTTTGGCTCTAGTAAACTTAATGGGAATCCAAAGAAATTTCTAAAGATGCCCAGATGATGGGCCTTAGAGCTATTCTATGGTGAAAACACAATTCTGAGGCCAGGCGTGGTGTCTCACACCTGTAATCCTACCATGCTGAGAGGCTGAGGCTAGGCTGAGGCTGGTGGATTGCTAGAGCTCAAGAGTTCCAGACCAGCTGGAGCAAAAGTGAGACCCCTCCTCTACTAAAAACAGAAAAACTAGCTGACTGGTAATGGTCACCAGTAGTCCCAGCTACTTGGGAGGCTGAGATAGGAGAAATTCTTGAACCCAGAAGTTTCTGTGAGTTATGATGCCATGGCACTCTACTCTGGGGCAACAGAGTGAGACTCTATCTCAAAAAAAAAAATGGCAGAAAAGAAAACACAATTTGGTAGTTCAACACTTTGTTGACCTCTAATATCAGTGTGTGCTATGGAGGGTGAGGGGGGAATGGTATTGTAAGTCTTTAAGCCTTTGGGCATTTAAACATTTCTATGAAAAAGTGATTCATTTACTTAGATTTATTTGGGGGATTGGGTTATACTGGGCATGATGTAGAAAAGATTCCTTACTCCATGCTAAGAGACATCTGGTAGACGTGGAGAGGTGATATAGCATGTTTATGTGTTTCTGTGACTTTCAAGAGGTGTGATTTGCAAAATGATTAACCCTGTAACCCCAACTCCAATACCACATTTGATTTGCTGTGGATATTCAGATGTTATTAACTGCCAGAGAAGTTTCTAGTTCATTTCTTATACTCGTTAATATTCCATGTCTACTCAACTTTTCTCAACAACAACAACAAAAGCAATGAAACATAAATGGAGCCAGCCTTGCCTTTATGGGGACTCGGAAAGACTTGGTTGCATGCTTATAAAAGACTGGATGTCTGAAATAGGAATATGGTCTGTGTGTACACACATAATTATTCACATAGCTCCTTTTACTTCAAAACAGAGCTGATGGCAAAGAGTCTTAAACTATCTTTGTTGGGCTTCGTGCTCTCTTCTCTCTAGCTGCCCGCATATTTAGATCAAGGTCTTTCTGAGTAGCAGCATAACAGACATTTGGGTGTTGGGCAAAGCTGGAAGCTGCTGGATCTTGTAGGTCAAACTTTTCAGAATGACTTTCCTGTTTTCCTCAGCTCCCCATTCCCAGATGGCACATCATGAGGTCTGATGATTAAGTATGTACAGTATTTCTGTACATAAATATAAAACTCAAAACTCCAGAATAGGCCGTCTCCAAGGTGATTCAGCTATAGCTGAGGCGGCAAGGTTATTCACTTGAGTGCATTAAATACAGGGGTGGCTTAGACTAAAGCAGGTGCATGTGCAGTATATTAATTTGTTTCCCGAAATACTTCCTTGCTGATACAAAAACAGTGCTTCCACCTTTAAAGGCTTTGCAAAAACTAAGAGACCTACAGCTCTCTTGGGATCCTCTGGCTACACCAGTCTCTTTAGGTTGCAGGTACGTTTTAGTTCTGTCCTGTCAGCAAGTGAGCAGATGTTCGTTTGCTTTTGTTTGGTGGGCCACAGAGAAGTGCTGTGCTTGTAATGTGAACACCACCATCTACTATCTTGTCCTGAAAAGCTTTTGTGAGAAGCTTACTTGAGAGAATTTTGTAATCAGCATTCCCAGACGGTATCTGCTGCCTCATCAACTAACAAGGCTCTGAGAATTATTCTGTTTTCTGCAATTTCCCCCTGACTTCTGATAGTTTAAAACCATGCATGCTTCCTTTAGAAATGTCCAACTGGGAGATTTTAATCCCAGCTGGATCCCAAGCACATAGCATGGGCTTCTGAGGAAGCTTCTACAGCTGGCTATCATCTGGGCGCTTTTCACTGTCATCTGCAAATAAAATGGAAGCGTGTTAATTTCCAAGGGAATATTGCTACAAAGACAAGCAATGATGCTCATTCATTTAGTCAACAAAGACACAAGCATTTTAAGAAATGACTTGAGGAGACGTGACAGCTAACATTAATTGAGCACCCACTAAGTGCAAAGCATATGTTCACTGAGAACTAAAAACTTTAGAGAGTTAAATAACCTACTAGATCCCATACCTGGTTAGAAGAGAATCAAGTGTAGTTTGATTTCTTAATCACTTAGTTGCTGAGCCGTTGTAATAGTTTTTATTATATTAAAACATGATAAGAATGTAGATGACATGAAAGAAAAAAAAAGCCCAGTATTGGTCAAATCTTTTGTGGATGACTCACTACATATTCTTTTGACTGCTGTATTGGATGAGACAACAACGTTAGGCTTGCAGGCTGCCAATTAATTGCAATCACATTTTTAAAAAGTGTCAACGTAAGCAGTTAAGTTCACTATTATTGTAAAATGTTCGAGGAGGCAAAGAATAAAACAAGTTAACCATATAGTAGAAATTTCATGTCAAGTTCACATGGAAACTTCTCACACCCCTCATTTGGTACTCATGTATTGATTTTGTTGGCTAGGAAAGAATGAATACTGGGCAGTGCCTGTGGCTCAGAGGAGTAGGGCACTGGCCCCGTATACCGGAGGTGGTGGGTTCAAACCTGGCCCCAGCCAAAAACTGCAAAAAAAAAAAAAAAAAAAAAAAAATTAAGAAGGAATACTATATGGTTAAGTATTTCACTTACTCTATTTTTCAAGTCGAATGTATGGTTTGTTAAACTAAATGAGCAGTCCCTGCCTGAATTATAATAAGGTATTAAAGCATTCTTGATGGGCTATTATCTGCTTACCATTTCTTCGATATTTCATTGAGAGATGCTGGAGTGTTCTCAGCAGCCTCCTGTTCACAAAACACAGACTTTTACTAATCAGGACAAAAGATGAGTTGTTCATTCAAATATATATGCGAGTAAATTGTTTTCTGAATTTTAAGAATTCTACCTGTATGCTTCAAAATCATAATCTGAGGTATTTTTACCTTTTGATTCAAGAATGTTTACTATCACACATGATGGGAAAATAATTACTGTCATCTTTTTGTGTTTTAGATGTTTGCTTGGGACATAAATTGATTATATACTACTAGTTAAAAAAACTCTAATACAGAACATAAGACCATAAAAGTGCCTCGTGGTCCTACTAATATAATGCAGATGGTTTTATGCCCATTCACCATCTACCGTAACAGTTTCCTATAACATTTAAATCAAGTGGCTTGAGTGTTGACTTATCAGTTCCATTGAGAGGTTGTTAGCATGTTTGGGGTGAAAGGATTTTGTCTCGTGCTTTTCACTGAGTCAGTGCAGGCTGTATCTGATTTCTGTGATGTTGCCTGATTCTGAACCCAATTATCTCTTATGATCTGCTTTTATTTTTTTTTGTGCTCCCCCCTTTTTTTTGCTTTAATTTTTCCCTAGCATCATCAAAATGAGGTGGATATTTGGAAAAAAACCTTTGCCAAAATTATGAGGGAAAATAAAGAATGTTAAATACTACTTTTTTTTTTTAATTTTATTGAATGGTAACTATGTACATTAATGCCCTTCTGGGGTACAGTGTGGGGTTTTTACATGCAATCTGAAATACTTCCATCAAACTGATCAACTACTTTTCTTAAAAATACAATAACCATATGCCAACACAGTCCCTGGATAATTCTCTAGATCCTAATCACAATCGCTGGGAAATCTTTTTGTTTAAATCTATTTAGTTCAACTATTTAATTATGCCTGATGGATCTTGAGTTCTTTTGCCACCTAGACCCATTACCAAATTTCTTGGCACTTACAGAAATATTTTTTTGCTTAGGAAAAAACTACTCTTGCTGGGCCAGAGGGCTCAAATGGCAACTGATTTTCCCAGTAACTCTGCATCAGTTATACCAAGTTAACAGGTGATTTACTGGAATCAAATAAACATGTAGTGTCTATAGCAGAATGTAATGAGGAGTCGATTAAGACAAGGTGGTAATTTAAAAGCTACTTCAGCAGATCAAGCCTGAGGATATGGGAGTGGGCATGGGAATGGAAGGAATTAGAGCTGACCAGATCTTGTCTGATTGGATGCAAGACAGGAGGAGAAAGTGGAATTTCAGTCACTGGAGAGCAGCAGTCTTCTAGTACCATTGTCAAAAATTCGAGTGAGAGGAGAGCTGCAATTAGGGAGAAAGAAACAGCTTATTATGAATTACAAATGATTTGTGTCATCTGAGAGAAAATGTCCAGCAGGCTGTAGAAATAGGAGAGGACTTCAGAAGAGAGGTTACTACTTGTGATATAAACTTAGGATTTATAAGCCTGGTGTCAGTTGCAGCCCTGAAGACACATTTTTTGGGGGGGTGGGGGAAGTATGGGGAGAGAGTGTAAAGAAATAAAAGAAGGGGGCTGGGCCTGGTGGCTCACATCTGTAATCCCAGCGCTCTGGGAGGCCAAGGCATGCAGATTGCTTGAGATCAGGACTTCAAGATCAGCCTGAATAAGATAGGGAACCCATCTCTACTAAAAATAGAAAAACTAGCTGAGCAGAGTGGCACCTACTACTCCCGGCTACGTGGGAGACTGAGGCAAGAGGATCGTTTGAGCCCAAGAGTTTGAGGTTGCTGTGATCTGTGAACTATGACACCACAACATCCTACCGAGAGTGTCAAAATAAGACTGTTTTCCCCCCCGCCCCCCCAAAAAGAAAGAAAATAAAGGACTAATGATTACTTCTACTTCTTATTTATACTGTTCTTTTAAAAAATATTCTTTTTTTCTGCTTCTTATTTCTACTTTATAAACATGGTGACTACAGGCAAGAACTAGGGAGTGTTTCTATGTGGAAAAGCTTTCAAAAAGAGTAAGGTTTTCATTTGTAGAGTCGATTTTCATCTGCTTTCCACTAATAGTCTAGAAATTTTCCTCAATAATAAAGGGAGCTAACATTTCTTTAATGTCATCTGTTTGTGTATAGCAGGTGCTGTTTTACATGTAATAAATAACTACTTCTTCTTACTATAAATCTGATTCTACAAGGCTATTATGTTTATCATTCCCATATTAGAAAAAAGGTACAGAGATGTTAAGTAACATCCAAGGTTCTGTTTAAGTGGTATGGCTGATCCTGAACCTGGTAGTTGGTTATATATTAATGCACACACACATGCATGCTTGCACGCATATACATACACATTTTTAATCATTGTGCCATACTGCTTCCTTATAAAATCATCTTTGCACAGTGTGCTGGAGGTGACAGGGTTCCTATCTGTAGGCTCTCTTCTGTCAGACGACAAGAAGGTAATGTTCCTTGCTCTGTGTTTTTAGTTTGTTTTGTTTTACTTTTGCAGATTATTTTTCAAGGTCAAATGATTGCAACTCGTCAACAAGATGAAGTCATTGCCATTGATGATGTATCTTTCAGTTCAGGCTGCTTGCCTGAAGATGGTAAGAACTTTTTCTCTCATTTTTATCTTTATTGCGTCTGACACATGCAGTGTGATTTAAACATTGTAAGGACTTGAGCTGCTCTTTCTTTTTTTCCTGTTGTTTTACTGTGGGAGATTTTTCATTGTATAACAGCAACTGGGTATGTCCTGAAGTGTAGACAGGCTATTTCTCACTGATTCTGATACCGTAAAGAACTGAATGTGATAATTTAGTCTCAGGCTTAAAACCTGGTGCCAGTGTTGATAGTGGCTAGTTAAATCTTAAGAAGAGAACTCCATGCTTTCTAAGAGCCTGGCAGAAAACTGGTTTTCATAGACTGGAAATTATCTTCTTGGAGAATAAGTTCCATTGTTTGGCTGAAAGACACAAAATGGAGAGAGATGTAGTTAGAATACATTTTATATTTTGATTTCTTTTTATATTTTGTAGTCATTTTTATTTTCACATTCATTTGAAACTGGGCATTTATTCCTGGAGCTGACTTTATTTCAAGTCACTTCCTTTTTTCTATTTACATATTTATTTATTTCAAATTAATATGAGGGTACAAATTTTTAGATTACATAGTTTACTTTTTGACTAAAATATTTTAATAAACTATACATACCAAACCTAAAGAGTCATTTATGTTGGCCCCCTGATGACATTAACTGAATAATATCCAATTCTTTATTTATTTACATAGTTTCAAATAGAAAAGTTCAGTATTATAAAATATAGAATTTAGTCTAATAATCAAGCCAGAATAGATATAATGGTTTTGTAGAAAAGGGTTCCAAGTCCTAACTGGGTACAAAGACATAGTAGAGGTGGTAAGTCCTATTTCCAGACCAGAAGATGTATGTTGGTCTACCTAAAAGAGACCTTAGAATCTTGATAATGCATTTGGATTTTTAACAAGTTTTATTTTTAATTGAGACATATAATGATTGATACATGTGTACATTGTGTAATGATAAAAATGATGGCAACTAGGTTATCCATCCCCTTTAGGATTTATCACTTCTTTGTGATGAGAACATTAGAAACCCCCTGTTCTGTAATAGTTATGTTGAAAGAAAGAACACAATTTTGTTACTATAGTCATTGGATGGTGCGTGAGGACTAGAAGTTATTCTTCCTCTTTATCTGTAATTTTGTACCCACTGACTAATGTCTTCACGCATATCCTTCATAGTGTCTTCCCGGGTCTCTGCTATGCTCTTCTTGTTTGAGATCAGCTTGTATGAATCCCACAAATGAGAGAGATTGCGTGACGTTTGCCTTTCTGTGTTTGGCTTATTTCATCAAACATAAGGTCCTCTAGGTTCATCCCTCTTACTGCACATGGCAGAATTTCATGAGTTTCTATGGCTGAGTGGCGCTCCATTGTGTACGGAGATCACACTTTCCTTATCCGTTCATCTGTTGGTGGCTATTGTGAATAGTGCTGTACGGAATGTGGCAGTACAAATCTTTAACGTGCTGACTTCCTTTCCTTTGGATCAGTGCTTAGAAATGGGATTGCTGAATCATTTGGTGTGATCCAGAAGTTTTTGAGGAACCACTAAAATATTTTCCCTAATGGCTGTACTAACTTATGTTTCTGCTAATACTGCACAAGTGTTCTCATTTTTCCACATCCAAACTAGCATGTTATCTTGGCCATTTTTTTTTTTTATAACTCTGACAGATGAGAAATGATATCTCATTGTGGTTTTGGTTTGCATTTCCCTGATGATTAATGATGAGAATGTTTTCATGTACTATGTATTGGCCATTGGTATGCCTTTTCCTGAGAAATATCTATTCAGGTCTTTTGCCTATTTTAATTGGATTATTTATTTTTTTGCTGCTGTTTTCTTATATAATCTAGATATCATCAGCCCCTTTGCCTAGCTTATAAATATTTTCTACTTTTTTATAGGTTGTGCTTTCACTCTGTTGATTGTTTCCTTTGTTGTACAGAAGCTTTTTAGTTTGATGTAATCCTGTTTTTCTATTTTTTGCTTTGGCTGCGTGTGCTTTGAGTTCTCATCTGTAAATCCTTGCCCAGACAAATGTCATGGAACATTTCACCTACATTTCATCTTAATAGTTTTAATAGTTTAATAGTTTAGAAATTTGCATTTAGGTCCCTAGTTCCATTTTTTGGCATGTGGACACCCAGGTTTTCCAGCACCCTTTGTTGAAGACACAGTCCTTTCCCCAGTATGTGTTCTTAAACTTTCTCAAAAATCAGTTTTGGTTCCTATAGCTTTATGGCATTTTTTGAAATCAGGTTGTGTCATACGGTATGTAGCACTTTTTCTAGGATAAGTTTGTGAATTTAATTGTAAGACCTGGTACTTTCTCTCACTCTGTAGCTCTTCCCTTTGCTGGTTATTTCCTTTGCTGTGCCGAAGCTTTTTAGCTTGATGTGATCTTGTCTGTCTAATATTGCTTTGGTTGCCTGTGCTCTGGGGGTATTGCTCAAGAAATCATTGCACAGATCAATGTCTGAAGAGTCTCCCCAGTGTTTTGTTACAGTACTTTTATAATTTCAGGTCTTAGATTTAAGTATTTAATCCATTTCAATTTGATTTTTGTATATGATGAGAGATGTTTCTGTTCTGGACATCCAGGTTACCCAGCACCATTTATTGAAGAGACGGTCCTTGGCCCACTGCATATTCTTAGCGCAGCATATTCAGTCACCCATAGTGACTTTGTTCACTATAGAAGTGTGGATTTATTTATGGGTTCTCTATTCTGTTCCATTGATCTACATGTCTGTTTTTAATGGCAGTACCATGCTGTTTTGTACTGTAACATTGTTTGAAGTCAAGTTTATGTGATTCCTCCAGTTTTGCTCTTTTTACTCAAGATTACGTGAGCTATTTGAGGTCTTTTGTGGTTCCTTACAAAACTTAGGATTCTTTTTTTATGCTTTAAAAATAATATTGATATTTTGATAGGGATTACTTTCAGTATATAGATAGCTTTTGGTAGTAGGAAAATTTAACACTATCAATTCTTCTAGTTCATGAACATGGAATATCTTTTATTTGTGTCTTCTTTAATTTCTTTTGTCAAAATTTTATAGTTTTCATTGTAGAGATCTTTTACCTCCTTTGTTAAATTAATTCCTTGGTATTTTATTATGTTTTTGTAGCTCCTATAAGTAGAACTGCATTCTTGATTTCTTTTTCGGATGGTTCATTATTGTCATGGAAAAGTGCAATTGATTTTTTCACACTGATTTTGCATCTTGCAACTTTACTGAAGTTATTTCACTGAAGTGATTCTCTTGTAGGTAGCATGTAATTAGATCTTTTTTAAAAAAAATCAGTCCAGCCACTCAGTATCTTTAGAGAATTTAGTTCACATGCATTTAAGATTATTATTGAAAAGTAGGGATCTACTCCTAGTTATTTTAGAAAGGATCTTTGTTCCTTTTTCTTTCCTTGTTGTTTACTTTTGAGGTCAAGTGGTTTTATATAGTGATAGCTTTAATTTTTTTTTTTTCTTTCTTGTTTGTGTGTCTGCTGTAATTTTTTTTCTCTGCAGTTACTCTGGGGCATAGACTAAAAAAACTCATTGCCATAGAAGACTAAGTTGATAACAACCTTTACTCTTCCTTGATTTCTAATTTTGGTAACTTAATTTACATTTTTTGTATTGTATTTTCCTTACCAAATTATTGTAGATATGATTATCTTTGATTATTGTGACATTTAATCTTTATAACAAAGATTTGAAAGATGATATAACCATCACAGTAGTAGAATATTCTGAATTAGATTATGTTTTTACCTCTACCAGTGAGTTTTATATTTTCACACAATTTCATAGTGGTAATTTACATCCTTTCACTTATGATTCCATCACCACCTTAGGCACCTTACATTGGTGGTTTGAATCATTACAGGGTGTTTCCTTTTCTTTTATATGCATCCATTCCAAGTCTTCATGCTCTACAGAGTCACTCATTCCTACTCCTCTGCTACACTCCAGAGCCCTTCCTCAAATACCCCAGGCAAATGTGAGAATAAACTCTAGGTTTATTCATTGTTTCAGGCCTTTTTCTTGTGGAGGGGACAAGTATCAGGTATTTCTAGTCAGCCATCCTCTGATACCATTGATCCTTGTCTACTTGGGTTTTTAATAGTGCTCTTGCTGGTCTGATAAAAGCTTTCAGATATGTATTCTTGCCAACCCCAAAATAAGGTTTCACAGGAGCTAGTGACAGCCCCTCTAAAACTGGCTTACCCAAAGATCTCTTTCATTTTTGTATTATCAGTGCTCAGTATGTATCAGGTAAGAAATCACTATATGGCAAATTTAAACATAGATAAACATAGGAGAACTTTGAAGGAACAGATTTTAACCTTTCCATCCAAGCCTAGAAGGAAATAATTGAAATATCAACTTTGATGCCTTTTCACTAAAAGACATTAACATTTATTAGACTCATCAGAAGGTATGCAGTATATTCACATGGAATATACGGTTAACTGCAGGCAGCACAGCTTCCACTGCTGACCTCCTGGCTTTTAAAATCTCCTCTTAGGTTCCTTCTTCTGTTACCCTGCATGGTAGTCCTGGGTACCATGGGACTCCAGTGCTCCAGTCCAGAGCACAGCCAGCTGATTTTTAATGAGACCATGATAACTTCAGCAGAGTTTTTATATATATTACAATTGTATGGTTTTTCTAGAAATCAGGGTCTTGCAAACAAAATGATTCCTGGCTGACACCTATCATTGGGCAGTCTGACTAATCACCTTCAGAGAAGAAAAATGCAAGTAAATCAGCTATTGACTGAACTTCCCTAACAGTAGGGAAGTTAGGAACTTCTTGTTCTCAGTTAAACTACATTTACATTACAAATTTACACAGGAACATGCTTAGGTGGCACTTAGGAGTTGAGATGTCCTGTAATAAGACTCTGCTATCATTTTAGACATGAAATTTCTCTCCATGTCTGGCCCTGGGAACCAAAGCCATTTCCCTAATTACACATGATTCATACTGGGACAAAGGCCAAGGTAGGTGGGCTGTCATAAATATTCAGAAGATAGCAGATTTATAGTAGACACTTATATGAGTTCTATAAAATCACTATAGAAGTATGAAAGCTATTGTAGTGAGGATCAGAAGATCAGAAAGTTGAACATTCAAAGGAAATTTGTGATCAAATAGACAAACATGGAGTCTACAATTTCTAAGACAGTAGTTCTAGACCATTATAACGCATTTGAGATGGTTTGGAAATGAGATTGACAAAGAATGAGGCATGGATGAATTGTAAGACTAATTTATTGATGGGGCCTTGCGTGTAAATGTAAAATTTACATAAGATTTGGGAGTAGAGACCAAGACTCTGAAATGCAAGACTGGAGTCTTCAATAACCTACAAGGATGACAGAGGTTAGTAAGCTGATGTCATGCACCAAGATGTTTTTACATTGGGAAAGATAAATAATTGTGTCAAAGCAACAGTGGGGATTTAAAAGAATGGCAACCTTAACTTTAGGCTTTGTGTTTAGAAAATGATGCCATCTTGTGGGTCAGTCACAAAGGAACTGGTTTTCTTATGAAGAAAGTAAGGATTCAGGTACAGTCACACAGTGTATTCTTTGAAAGTGAGAAAGCACAGGGAGACTTTTTTTTTCTTCCCAAATAAAGGATTGAGAGCATATTTAAATTTTTGAGAGGAAAACACAGGAGCATGAGGATTAATAATAGAGAAAAAGCATAAAGCATTATGAGAGAATATTGGCACATAGATGGGGTTGCGCTTTGTAAATGGCAGGAATGTGAGAGATTGTAAAATTAAGTAGCATTAAATTGCCAAATGGGACTCTCTAGTCAAGTTCAGCCACTGCCATAACAGACTAGACCTAGATAATCATCAGAATCACATCAAGGAGTGATTGATTCTGGGCTTTGCTCCAGACTTTCTAGATGGGAATCACCGAGGGCATGACTGCATTCTAAACACAAATATCAGGTCATTTTTTTCTGAAGCCAGCACAGCTCCAGTTTAAGAACAAGGCTAGCATTTGGGAACTATAAGGCTTGGTCTCATGTTTATCATTGTCTTTGGCAGAGTCCCAGGTGGCTGGAATCACCCATGTCAGTCTCATGCAGTCCCAGTGGTGGTGGTTGAGGTGGGGTGGAGGTAACACTAACATCTTCTGGATGTCACCGTCAGAAAACCTTGCTCCATGGAGGCCAGCTTAGGAATGCATTTGTGTGCAAGGAAACAGATTTGCTAAAAGGACTTAAGAAAATTGAGGAAATGATTATGGCAAAGATTCTTTATTTCCAACAATTTTAACATCAAGGACTGTGGGATTTTTTTTGTTCTTGTTGTTATTTGCCTTACACTTGCCACCATATGGCCATAAGATGATTATGGAAGCTCTGTACATCTCAAATATAGAGCAGGAGGAAGGCAGAAGTAAGAAAAGACAATGTTCTTGGCCATGTGATTGGCTAGACAATTATATTTGAATCACCTTAGACTAATAAAATGAAATAATCAGCTTGTAGTTTCTGAAATAGAGGCAGGCAAGTAGAAGAAGTTTGGGAGTTGAATGAGCAAACATATTTGCTACAGACACAAAAATTAAAAATGTTTTGAAGGAAATTCCAATTTTCTTTAAAAAATGGTTCTCTCTCCTTCATTCCCTGTTTACTTCATTGGTAACTATTTTGTCTCACTCAAAAAAGCCTGGAAGTCACTTTTACATCCTTTTTACCTTTTATCACCCTTATATCAATTTGGTTCAGAAATATTACTGAGGGCATATTCTATTTTATATGTCTCAATTTTTCTTCTCTACTGATCACAGTTATTGATCCAACCATGATTTTGTTCAAGGCTACCATTTTTGTTATTGGATTTTTTTTTTTTTTTGCTTTTGATTAAATCTATTCTACCCTCCAGGCTCTACTTTCTAGCATGGAAACATGGCCAGATCTTTACTATGTTCAAATAAATCAGTAACTGTTACTGCTTTCAAGAAAGAATTCAAATTTCTTAGCATGACATTAGTGTATCACGATTCTGCTCTTATCCACCAGTTGTTTCACCCTTCATGATTCCCCCAAGAATCCCGTACTCTGGCCGAAGTAGGTTAGTTGTGTTTTTCAGCAACATGGTATCCTCCCATTCTTAAATTATCTTTGCAAACCTTGCTTTCTCTGCCTGGAAAACTTATTCCATGACTTTCATGTGTGTGTGTGTGGTTTTTACCTCTTCTTTTTTCTCCTTTTTCCCCCTTTACTACTTACCCTTATGAGCTCAGTCGAGGCTTCTTTTCTGGAAAGCCTTCCCTTATAGACAGACTATCTCTCCCCCTATACTGTTACTCTTTACACACACACACATGCACACATGCATGTACACAGAAGCACATGCACGCACTCAGTGTATTGATTTATCTCTGCAACTAAATGTTTCTTGAGGCATAGTTTCTACATCTTATTCATTTGTAAGTCCATAGCACAAAATACTTAATAAAGAAATGTTGAATAAATGGAAAAAAATAAAACATGTTCCATTATTTAAATTTGGGATCTTGGATGAATTCTTCTGTCTGAGCTACATCTGCTTCATTTGCTAAAAGACCAAATTTGAATAAAATATCATAGGATGTGATTTTTTAACAGCACTTACATTTATGCTAAGAATATTATATAATTAGTTTGTTTGGGTGTGTATATGTATGAAACAAGGTATGCCCTTAAGCCGTATAATGTGACTTTACGGAGAAGAATTAATCTGGGCCAAGCATTTACCATATTTTGGTAGAAACTTAGTTGTTTTTTTCTATTATAGCAAAAATTTTGGACACAGTTGTCTTTTGGCGAGTCTTTTTAGTTTATAGAAGCTATTGTTTAAGATATTTCGATTTCCTGAGAAGACTTCTCTTTTTATTCCTTCTTTAAAGCAGTGTGCCTTTCAAAACCTTTTCTGATTTTCTTTTTTTAAAAAATTGAGATTAGGGAGCAATTGTATTAACTCATTTTTTTCCTCTGTATTCTGATGCTTTGACATTTGAGCCTTGCTGACCCAGAGAGGTCTCCCAGTGTAAGCCAATTCCTGGAGATGGTGAACACCTCATCCTTGTCAAAAACAAACATAATATAGACCCAAATATGTGGATCTGTATTATGAAAACTGCAAAACATTGATGGAAGGCCTCAAGAAGACCTACATAAATGAAGTATTGATGGATCGGAAAACCATGGCTCTCTGCTTTCTCAAAATTCACAGAGCTGAATGCTAGAAAGTATGAATTTTACTGTATATAAAACAAATGATCACTATTTAAAGGTGAAAAATTCTGATGATGTGGAAGTTCATAATATATAGCTTATTAATTATATCTATAAAAACAGAACTATTATTTTAGTATATGCTTCTGTTTACTATAAATGTAAACAATTTTCATTATAAAAGTGCTTAATGTCCAATATTTTCATAGTTTCTGCACAATTGCAAACTGGGTAATAAAAGTAGTTTCTAAAATAACATTAGAGAAGTCTTTTAGGCCATTTTCACATGTCCAAGCAATACCATCCTAACCTCTGCCCTTCCCAAGTTATGAAAATTTGTTGTATGTATTTTTAAAGGAGGATTGCTTTAGACTTTACCAAAGTAGCAAGTATGAAAAAAAAAAAGTCTTGCAACTGTGATTAAAGGGAAATATGTTTAATCACTGAATATTAAATAATACCAGGAAATACTGATTATAATTTTTATAAAGACTACGTGCTGTGGCCACATAATCAGAATACTGTGAGTAGTGAGTATTCTGTGAATATTTTTAGACTGGTGTTCCAGGATTCTGCCATAGTTTCACTTGGAAAGGCAACAAATACAAATCATTCCTTAGTTAGAATCTGAGTGATGCATATGTATTATCCAGTAAGATAACTAAGGACCTACTTACCCTTTTTGTCTTGGTAACTCCTCGATTCCTTGCAAGAGATAATAACTGTTCATTGAAATCCATTCCTAATTTAAGATAATTGAGAAAGAAATTACCCTACAACCTCTGAAGTGAAAAGTAGATGTCAATTATAACTTTATAGCAAAGACCTTTCTATCATCTTAGAGTGTCTATTTGTGCAAGATTAAATTTGAAAGCTGCCAGACCATAGGACATGTGGCTTCCATGGTGTGGAGAGGTTGAAGTGGTTGCCAGGGCTTCATTCTTGCTGGTCATATATCATTGATGGAGAATTTTAGAACTCCCAACGTCATTTTCTATAGCCAGATGGTGTTGCACGTAAGAATAAGAGAGGGAAAATAGAAAGGGAGAGCAAGGGAGAGAGAAAGAGTAGGGAAGGATGGAGAATTACCATGTATGAATATAAATGAGTGACATCTTTAAATGGCTATGAGATTTGGGATTGAAGGCACCAAAATAAAAAGAGCTGCCCAGGAGATATATTAATTGACAATTTGTGGATAACACACAAAAGCATATGCCAACATGCCAGTGTTTGTATGATTCTATATTCTAGTTTTCAGGTGAAAAGTAGTAAAAGTGTTTGATATTGGGGGAAGAAACTTAATACAACGGACATAGCTACAATTTTAATTTAATTCTATGCAGTTTGTACTTAGCTATCTTGCTGTTTGTGTTTACATTACTTCTGGGGTTTTTGTCACATATAAATAGCAACAAATTAGAGATAATATACAATATTTAACTGAACTATGACCAATATTTAATTATGTAGCTCTAGGGGGCAGAAGATTTACAGCTATTATGTGAATCTACAAAAATTACAGTTTTAATTGTTTCGTGGTAATCGTTATTGTGCAATCTTATCGCCAACATTCCCTTAATTGCCTATGCAGTTTTATTTTCAGCGGGTCTTACGCTCAAGAAGATTTGCATATTCATGATTTGTAAACTCCCATTATGAGAAACCAGAATATGGTTGTATTCATAAATCACTTTTCATAGCCAGTTGCTTCAGTCTTATCACAAATCAAAGGGAAGATGATTTATATAGCGTCTATGATACTTTTAAAATTTTTGTTGAATTGTTGTTGGGTGATTTTATTGATTCATTCATCAAACAGGTATCCCTTGAGCACCTGTCGTGCCAGGAATTTTTCTAGGCAATGGAGGGGGCGGGTGGGGACAGCAGTGAAGAAACAAACAGTAATCATTGCATTTACAGAGTTTACATTTTAATTGGGGGAGAAAGAGACTGAGCAATTAAATAAGAAATGCATTTTATGTCAACTGGTGATACTTGCTATGGAAAGCAAAAAAAAAAAAAAGAAAAAAAGAAAGAAAACTGAGATGAGAAATGTCAGAGGTGAGGGTAAGATGGTAAGGTTTTAAATAGAGTAGGCAGCATGGTCTTGTACTACCAGAACAAAATAACCAGGGAGCAGAGAGAACATGACAGGTGCATACTCCAAAGAACTGTGAGTGCTAAGGCTCTGAGGCAAATGTAAGCTTGATTTGTACAAGGAAGGTCATGGTAAGGATGGTTGTTTACTTCACATGGGATAGAACCTCATGGAATAGTTTAGAGTAGAGGAGACATTATCTGTCTCCCATCTCTAAAGACTATAGTGGAGCAAGGGCAGCCACACAGAGGCAAATGAAGATGCTATTACTGTACTCCGGAACGAGATGACGTTCTCTGGAGCCAGACTTGGTGGTGAGATGTATTTAGATTCTGGATATGTGTAACAGAGAAAGCACAGACTTGGTGATAGATGGCATGTTTGGTGAGAGACAGATAGAAAGGGAGGGAGGTATAAGTCATGGTTATCTGAACTGTTAACAGAAGGGGTTGTCTTTGACTTCCACAAGAAAGACTGTTGGGAGGAGAAAGTTGGGGCAGAGAAGAATTAGAACTTTAGATTTTGATTTACTTCTATTGAGTTGCTTATTGGTTTCTCCAATGAAAGCAGCTAAGGCAGCAGCAGGATATCTGAGTTAGAGAAGACCTGGGGCTTAGGTAAAAATTTTCTGAGGCATTAGCATTTAGGAAAGGTTTTAAAGGGATCAGACATTAACATTAACAAGGCTGTGAGAGTACAGAGAAGAGAAGACATACAAAGACTGCTCTCTGGGATGATCTGACATTAGGAGCCCAGGGAAGTCTAGCAGGTGAGACTGAGAGGTAATAGTCAGCAGAACAGGACAAAATGATATTCTGGAGCATGGTGAAGGAAATATTTCAGGAAGATGGGAGTGATCAACGATGTCCAGTATTATTGATATGTCTACTATGTTGAGGAGGAAAAATGAAATATTACATTTAGCAATAGAGAGTCCAATCCACAGTTTCAGTGAAATGGTTAAGATAGGGGAAAAAAGGCATGAAATAATTGATTCCTGCTACAACGTGGATTAATGTTGAAAATGTGCTAACTGACAGAAGACAAGCACGAAAGGGCCACGCACTTATGATTCCACTTACAGGACATGCCCAGCACAGGCATATCCACAGAGACAGAAAGCAGATAAATGGTTGCCAAGGTCAAGGGTGGAGGAGGGAATGAGGAGTGGCTGCTAATGGGTCGTTATTTTACAGTGATGAAAATGTTTTGGAATTAGTGGTGATCGGTACACAACACTGTGAATACTCTAAAAGCTGCTGATGTGTGTACTTAAAAAATGGTCAAGGGCGGTGCCTGTGGCTCAAAGAAGTAGGGTACCAGTATACCGGAGGTAGCAGGTTCAAAGCCAGCCCCTGCCAAAAACTGCAAAAAAAAAAAAAAAAAAGTCAAAAGGTTGAATTTTATGTTATGTGAATTTTACCTCCATTAAAAAGAAAAAAAACACCCTCATTGGTGTAGGGTCATGATATGATGGAAAGAGGGAAGAAGAATTGGTGTTGGAGTCAGAACTTTGAGACGTGAGTTGGAGAAGGTTGTTGGGTCAGAAGGTTTTTGATATGCATGAAGTTTTGACCATTTGGGTGCTGAAGGGAATGATCTCATAGAGAAAGAGAGCACGTTGAGAGGGGCGGAAACTGATGGAAGGATTCCTTACATAGTAAAGCGGAGAGGCAATTCATTGTAAATGAAAGGTGTGGACCCCAGAAGCACAGGGAAAGGTAACCCCTGTGAGCATGTGGGCAGCCAGGAGGCGGATTTGTAAAGTTTTCTCTTGATTTCTAATTAAATGTCAAGCAAGATGATTAGCTGAGAATGATGATGGCATGGGAAGAGCTGGACGTTTGAAGAAGGGACTAGAAGTCTTTGAATAGTTATCCAGGAATTAGGATCGCCATGACCAATGACCTGTGTGGTCCTGAGTGTTTTTAGTCAGCACATCACAGGATCTCTTCACTCCCAGTCCGTGGCGTAGTCTCATGTTGGGGTGGAGGGTGAGAGGTGGATGGCCACATTGACCAAGGTCTTTGCCATGAGATTGTTGGAAGCATGTGAGGAGCCAGGGGACCACGGCTTGCCTAAAATCTGTAAAAAAGGAAATGAGGACATGACAGCGGGTGGCAGAAGTTGGAAGGATTGCAGGAGTGTGGGCTGGCAGGCCTGGTGCAGTCAAGATGCTTTAGGGTTGAGACACAAAGGGAAGAACATGGAAAGATGGGGTGAAGGTTGGGAAGCAAGCTGCTTGATAAGGACATGGAATCGCCCTTAGTCATGGAAATACTTGGTCAGAGCAGCAGGGGCAGAAGTTGTCTTTCAGCCAAGTACTTCCTCAAAGATCAGCACTAATAAGTCATCAAGAAACTGAGAAGCAAGTGAAAGTGGATATTGAAATGACAGAGAATGACAGTGATCACAGAGCTGAAATCTTCACAGTGGAGGCGTCGTGCACCCATGTCCATAGATGCCTGCGATAAGTGGGTGGTGCCCTTTGATGTCAAGAAGGCAGAGCCCAGGTGTTTGGGAAGGTGAGAGTGAAAATTATCTGATAGTGGCGATGGGGCAAGAAGGACTTTTCACCTTCCCACCAAGTCCTGTGTGGGGAAGGTTTGGGGAAAAGAAAACAAACAAGCAGAAAGTAAGCACAATGTGTAAGGGATTTCACAGGAAGTAGTTTCAAAGAAGGTCCAGATTCTAGACCTTCAAGAGAGATTTGAGATAGGTACAGTTGTCTTGCTAACAGTAGACTCTGCGTGTCAACATAAGGGCAAATCACTCACTTCAGCGGAGATAGGCAAGCTTTGGTTTGGGGGTTGCTGGCCACCACAGAATTCTGATTAAAGTCCAGAAGCAATGGCCGGATGTTTCATTCTGTCATTCTCTGTCTCTTTGTGTGTGAGCACATGTGCATATAATAGGGTTACCTGAGCGGTAATGCTGCCTTCGAGTGGAGCTGGGCAGAGAGGACTTTGTAAATCAAATATTGACCTAAATTAAAATTTTTAACCTATTAATTTAAAAAAATTGCACAAGCCTTTCCAGTTGCACATGTGTCTCACTTCTTGCCAATCTTTAAATTTAACAGATGAAATTTTACTGTGTCAAGAGGCACTGGATACCAAGCGGGAACTATGCCATCTGGATCCAGATCTCTGCAGATTTGATTCTGCAAACGAGGGATTGAAATGTAGGTATTAAATTGAGATGCCCACCTTGTTGGTGTGGGGCAATTTATAAGATATAAGGTATCTTGAAATTATAAGCCATGTATTTTTCTTTAAAATTTCAGTGTGGTTGTGACTAATAGGTTAAACCAGTCTAGTTCCATAAAATATGGAATTAGCCACTTAAAATATTATATAGCCCAAGAATATGGGGAAAGGGGAAAGGGAAGGGAGGGGAGAGAATGGGTAGAGGGAGGGTAATTGGTGGGACCACACCTATGGTGCATCCTACAAGGGTACATGGGAAACTTCCTAAATGTAGAATATAAATGTCTTAACACACTAACTAAGAAAATCCCGTGAAGGCTATGTTAACCAGTTCGAAGAAAATATTTCAAATTGTATATAAAACCAGCACAATGTAAAAGAAAAATTATTTCTAAAGTAGTGGTATATGCAAGACCCTATAAATGATATTATTTTCTTATTTTGCTGGTATGATTAATATATATTGTGAGAACAAAAGGACAAGGATTAAAAGACTTTTATGACGTTTGTCGGCTCTTTTTATCACTGCAGAAAGTACTGACAGTGAGTTTATTCCTCTTATTCTGACATTAACATGTAATTTCTGCTTGCTTTTCCTCCTTCCCTCCCTTCCCTTCTCCTCTCTTCCTCTATTTTTCTCTCCCCCTCTTTTTCTCCTTCCCTCCCCTCCCTTCCCTTCCCTTCTAGTGTTATCTGTTCAATTCGCTTCCCATGTTAGTTTTTATTTTAATTATTTCTGTCATTGGCTTGGAAGCTTTATTTTATGTATTTTATTGTTATGACTAGCCTTAATTTGTAACATGCATTTCTTGTATTAAATCTATTTAACGAAACCTGATGTGCTCCAGTATTTCTGCCTCTTCTTTTTTAATGGCAGTGGTTCTCATCTGGGAAGTTGCATATCTCGATCAACTGGATAATTTTTGCAAACTAGAGTTGTCGGTACCCTCTGAGGCTTATTGAATTGAAATGTCCAGATATGAATTTGTGTGTGTGTGTGTGCACATAAGCCTCTTGCTTGACTGCAGCTCGTCGCCCTGGCTAAGCCAGCACTCTAGTGGACCATACTAGTCCACCAAGAATTCTTTCTCCCTCTTCAGTGTGTCAGGTCTGTGGATTTGAGTTTGACATGTGTGGCTGGACATCAGAGGCACCTGCTGACCAGATTTCTTGGACACGTACAAAAGCAAGAGAGATCCCTGTGTTAGAACCCGCACCTTGGCAGGATCAAAGTCATGATGATGAAGGTAGGAATGTTACTTTCAGAATCCGACTTTATTGGGACTATTAATACATCAGGGGTCTTGAAGAGCATACAGAATATACTTTTATGAAAATATATTGTGCCATGGATATTGAAGGGGAAAACAATTGTGTTTCTGACAGTGTAAAAGAAAAATTAACTGGGTTAATTATTTTTGTATCATAAATGATATTATTCTCTTATTGGTGGTATTATTAATAGATACTGTGAGAACAAAAAGGAAAAGTATTAAAAGGTTTTTATAAGATTCATTAGCTCTTTTTATCATTGCAGTAAGTCCTGACAGTGAGTTTATTTTTCTTATTCTAACATATTATATGTATTCTCTGATTATTTTTCCTCCTTCCCCCCTTCCCCTCTCCTTCTCTCTTTCCTTTCTTCTTTCCCTTCTGTCCTTTTTTTCTTTCTTTCAGAGTGAGGATTGTTAGCCTTTTATTGTAATTCTTTCCCCATGTTTTTATTTTAGTTATTTTCGTCACTGGTTTGGAAGCTTTAGTTTATGTTTCTTATTGTTAGGACTTAATTTTTAACATGCGTTTCTCATTTTAAATCTATTTTAACAAAACCTGGTGTGCTTCAGAGGTTCTGCCTTATTCTTAAAGATAAGAAAGATCTTCTCATTTTTAAGATTTATAGTGGTATCATTTGCCTCATTTTATGAGTGAGGGTCCCTAGCCCTAATCTTTAGCTTATTGAGAGAGTTTGACTTTGTTTCTGTTTCCTTTTTTTTTTTTTTGCATCATTTAAATTTATCAAAGTCCAGCCTGCTTCTGGTCTTGAAGACCAAGAGTTCTGTGGTCTCTGTGTGATTCCTTACTTGGAATTCTCTGTTCATTCTGTACCTTGTGAGAAGTTTTTATCTTGCATTTGATCTCTCTCTGTTGGGGGTTTTAAAAACGTATTTTTATTCAGAGCAAATAGATAAACGCATGCGCTGTTTTGACTAAAGCCTAACAGGACTAGTAAATGGGAGTTTCACGTCATTTGTTTTTTAGAAGCTGCAGAAATGTTAACTTACAAAGAAATGAGCCATTTCAGACTTTATTTTTGAAATCGAAAAATTTTAAAATCATAAGAACATCTTTACATCTCTGTGTTATCAGTAGTATTGAGTTAAAGAACAGGCTACAATAATTTAAGTGTCAAATGGGAAATAATTGACAATATCTTTACTGCAAAATCCATATGTGATGTTCAGTAGGCCTATAAATATTTGATACTTCCATGTAGTTCAGTAAGAAAAAGAGAATTTCATTTTTTGTTTTTTTTCCATTAGCCATATTTTTTATT
>CAUYQV010151695.1:0-27439 GCA_963574575.1 Galagoides demidoff
TTTTTTTTTTTTTTGAGACAGAGCCTCAAGCTATCCCCCTGGGTAGAGTGCCATGGCATCACAGCTCATAGCAACCTCCAACTCCTGGGCTCAGGCGAGTCTCCTGCCTCAGCCTCCCAAGCAGCTGGGACCACAGGCGCCTGCCACAACCCCCGGTCATTTTTTGGTTGCAGCCATCATTGTTGTTTGGCGGGCCCAGGCTGGGGATTCGAACCCGCCACCTTAGGTGTACGTGGCTGGTGCCTTAGCCGATTGAGCCACAGGCGCCAAGCCTTTGTTTAGTTTCTGTTTAGAGCATCTGTCCAGTTCTGTTAGAGGGGTGTTAAAATCCCTGACTGTTATGGTGTTATTATATTGCTCAGACTCATTGAGGTATCTTTCATAAATACGGAAACATTTAAGTTGGGGGCATAAATATTTAGAATTGAATGGCATTGTTGTATTGTTCCTTTGACTGGTATAAAGTGTCCATCTTTGTCTTTCTTAACTTTAGTTGCTTTAAATCCACTTGTGTCTGAAAATAAGATTGCAACCCCTCCTTTCTTCTGATTTCCATTTGCTTGAAATACGGTTTTCTATCCCTTAACTCTGAGTCTTGATTTGTCCTTCAAGCCCATGTGTTTCTCCTGGGGACAGCATATAGATGGCTTGTGCTTTTTTTTTTTTTTTTATCAAATCAGCCAGCCTGTGCCTCCTCAGTGGTGAATTCATTCCATTGTTTTTTATTGAGAGAATTGATAAGTGTAGTGGAGTTCTATTCATTTTATTTTGTAAAAGTGCATTGTGTAGTTTTATCCTTTGCACCATTGTGGAAGCTAAGTTTTGACCTTTGGCTTCTTGAGGAAGAAGACTGCTGGCAGTTGATTGTAGTGGTCAGTGTTGAGAATAGGCCTAAGTCTTTCCCATGGGAGCTGGTCTTGTGGTGAATAGTGCTTGTATATCTGGAAAAGATTTGATTTCTACATTACTTTTGATGCTTAGTTTAGCAGGATACAGAATTCTGGGCTGAATTTTTTTTTTTTTTAATGTTGAAGGTGGATGACCATGCTCTTCTGGCTTGGAAGATTTCATTTGAAAATTCTGCTGTCATCCTAATAGCTCTACCTCTGTGGGTCAGTTGATGCTTGCTCTTGGCTGCTTGCATAATTTTTTCTTTCATCTTGACTTTGGACAGGTCCATTGCAATGTGTTTTGAAGAGGCTCTGTGTTAGTTGAGATGACCCAGGGTTTGATATCCATCTGAAAGGAGTATGTTGGGTTCTTTAGTAAAACTTGGGAAGTTTTCATTTATGGTAGTCTCCAGTAGGGCTTCTATTACTTTGGGATAATATTTTTCCCCTTCAGGAATCCCTATTATTTGTATGTTTGAATGCTTAATGGAGTCTTGTAGTTCTCTAAGCACCTGTTCTGCTTTTTCTCTCTTCTTTTCTGCCTCTTTAACTATCTAGATTAATTCGAAAACTTTATCCTCTAGCTCTGACGTTCTTTCTTCTCCATAGTCTAACCTATTTTTGATACTTTCTACTGTATCTTTACATCCCCCATGTCTTTATCATCCATATTTAAATATCCTTTCTGTCAAATCCATTAATTCTTTATAGGTGGAGTTTTCTACAGTAGCTGCTTCATGGTCCCTTGGGACAGTTTCTCTGTTTTGGTTTTTCATGTTGCTGTAATTTTTCCATTGATTCCTTTTCATGTGTTCTTTCTTCTTGTTCACCTCCTTGTCCTTTTTTCCCCCCTCTTACTGCTTCCTTTGTTTCCAATTACCTTGTCTCAGAGCTTAGTTCTTAAAGTGGCCTCAGTCTGAGCAAAGCCAAACTCTTCCTTGTGGCAGAATAAACAGGAGTTCTTGCTCTTGATGAAGTATGTTGCAGTATGCTGGGTTTCTTTAGGAGCTAGAGAGCACAGCCAGCAGCTTGTATGGCCCTTATTCCACACTTAGTTGCCCTCGGTGATCACTTGATTTCTCAGTATGAAGATCCTGCCATGTTGGGATCTTAAAGCTCGCAAGAATCCTTCAGGGATAGGTCTCACAGTGCTCCATGACTCCAGCTCCCATGGGGTATGGGAGTCTATCAGCTTGTCTCAAGAATGGAGTTCTGATTTTGGCAGGTGGAATTAAGATGGCTATGCTTTTGGACCCTGTTAGGACTTTCTCCCAACCTTCCCACAATGGCAGCCCTTTGGCTCCCAATACCTTCTCAGTATGGCTGCCTCGCCAGCTACCAAATCTATGTCAAATCCACTCCAATCAGCATTCAAATCTGGTTGCTGTATCTTGTTCAAGTCAGCCCACTCTTTCAAACTTTCCACTCAATGCGTAGCTTTCTCCAACAACTGAAAATGCTGGAAAGGCTTTCTCCCATCCTGGACCTCTGTGAAGCGGCCAGCTGATCCCAGCTGGTTGCAATCACTTGCCTAATTCATCAGATTTCCACTGTTCTGGATAATACCCTGTCTCCAGCTCACTACCTCCTTGCTGCACTCCCTGAGCTATGACTCTGGGTAAGGTCCCCATGGCAGGTGTGGTTGGGTTTTCTTTTTGTCCCTGGTCATTCTAGGAGAGCTTAGCTAAATGATCCTTCTGGTCCCCCATCTTGCTCATCTGAATGATCCTTCTGGTCCCACATCTACCTTAACAATATATTTCAGAGAAAATTCTGTAGTGTAGTCATCCCTAGTGGTATTGAGAGTTTTTTTCTTTTTCTAGCAGCATCATAGTCCACTTTGCAAGTGTCCCAGAATTTATTCAAGCCACACCCTATTGATGGGTACTGGATTGTTTCCAGTCTTTGTATATTATAAAAAGTTCTGCAATTAACTGTCTTGGGCTTACATCATTCTACATATTTGCTAGTGTATCTTTGGTAGGGTTCCTAGAAGTGGGTTTGCTGAGTCAATAGGTAAATGTATATGTACTTTTTCTAGAGATTGCCCAAATTCTTCTCCTTTGGGATTATGCTAATTTCAATAGGAAGGCATGAGAGTAACTATTTGTCCATAACCTCACCAGAGAGTATGTTATTTTGTTTTGTTTTTACATCATCATAACTCACTGCAACCTCACACTTCTGGGCTCAAGTGATCCTCCTGCCTCAGCTTCTTGAGTAGTTGGGACTATAGGCACCAGCTGATTTTTCTATTTTTAGTAGAAATGGGTTTTATTCTTGCTCGAACTGGTCTCAAACTCCCCAGCTCAAGTGGCCTTTACACCTTGGCCTCCCAAAGCACTAAGATTACAGGTATGAGCCCCTGCACCTGGACATGTAGTTAAATATTTGGAATTTTGCTTGTTTAAGAGACATTTGCCTTTCTTTTTCTGTGAACTATATCACTTATTCATTTTTTGATAGATATTTTCATATTCTTCTCTTATGGTCCTCTACCTATTAAGCATACTGACATTTCCAATGACTTAAGTTGCAAATATTGCCTTATTACTCCCTAGTTTGTGTTTGTCTTTTGATTTTGCTTATTTTTTTCATGCAAAAATAGTTTCTTTTCTTAGATGGCCGCATTTATCTCTTTTCTTTTATTACTTCTAGATTGTAAGTCAAAGAAAAGTTTTGACTATTTCTAGGTAGTAAAAGAATCACCTGTATTTTCTTTAAGTGCTTATATAGTTTATTATTTATTTATTTAACATTTAGATTAATTTAGAATTAATTTGGGGTTATGTTGCAAGAAGGGTACTAGTTTGGGGAATTTCTTTTTTTTTTTCACTTTTGTTCAGTTTCAGGTTTTATTTAAGAGTATAGGGCAGCACCTGTGGCTTAAGGAGTAGGACACTGGCCCCATATACAGAGGTGGCAGGTTCAAACCTGGCCCAGGCCAAAAACTGCAACAACAACAACAAAGAAAAAATAAGAAGAAAGAGTATACCAGGAGAAGAATAGATTTTCATGCTGGGCTAGGGATTTTTTTTTTAAATTAAATCATAGCTGTGTACATTAATGCATTCATAGGGTACAGTGTGGTTTTTCATATACAATTTGAAATATTTTCATCAAACTGGTTAACATAGCCTTTATGCCATTTTCTTAGTTATCATGTTAAGACGTTTATATTCTATTTTTAGAAAGAGTCACTTGTACCTTTGTAAGATAAACCATAGAAGTAATCCCACCAATCACCCTCCCTCCACCCATCCACCCCCCTCTCTTGCCCTCCCCCCCATATTCTTAGACTATAATTAGGTTATAGCTTTCATATGAAAGCTATAAATTAGTTTCATAATAGGACTGAGTACATTGGATACTTTTTCTTCCATCCTTGAGATACTTTGCTAAGAAGAACATTTTCTAGCTCCATCCATGTAAACATGAAGGAGGTAAAGTCTCCATCTTTCTTTAGGGCTGTATAATATTCCATGGTGTACATATACCACAATTTATTGATCCATTCATGGGTCGATGGGCACTTGGGCTTCTTCCATGACCTGGCAATTATGAATTGGGCTGCAATAAACATTCTGATACAAATATTTTTGTTGTAATGTGATTTTTGGCTTTCTGTATATATACCTAATAAAGGAATTGTAGGATCAAATGCAGGTCTATTTTTAGTTCTCTAAGTGTTCTCCAGACGTCTTTCCAAAAGGAACATATTAGTTTGCATTTCCACCAGCAGTGTAGAAATGTTCCCTTTTCTCCATATCCACGCCAGCATCTTTGGTTTTGGGATTTTGTGATATGGGCTAATCTTACTCGAGTTAGGTGATATCTCAAAGTAGTTTTGATTTGCATTTCTCTGATGATTAAGGATGGTGAGCATTTTTTCATATATCTGTAGGCCATGTGTCTATCTTCTTTAGAAAAATTTCTTTTCATATCCTTTGCCCACCCTAAGATGGGATCACTTGTTCTTTTCTTGCTAATACTCAATTCCATTGAGTTTTCTATGGATTCTGGTTATTAAACTTTTGTTGGAGACATAACCTCCAAATATCTTCTCACATTCTGAGGGCTGTCTACTTGCTTTACTTACTGTGATCTTGGCTGTGCAGAAGCTTTTTAGGAATTTCTTTATCAAAAAGTTTTTTTAAAAATTTTATTATTAGAGATGGGGGTCTCACCATGTTATTCAGGCTGGTCACAAACTCCTAGGCTCAAGCTGTCCTCCATCTTTGGTCTTCCAAAGTGCTAGGATTATAGGTGTGAACCATTGTGCCCAGCCTAGTTTTATACTTTCATATATAAGTAACCAGATGTCCAATAGGCAGCCCATTTTTTCCCTACTTAAGTGAGATATTGCCTTTATAACATTCTAAACTTCTGCATTGAGTTTGGTATATTTTTGTATTTTCATTTCTTTCTCAATTGGTCTGTCAATTTGTGTACCTACACGGAAACTTTTATAGTGTTTTAATTTCTGGTGGGTCTAACCTCCGTTACTCATTGTTCCTTTCTTGTTTGTTCTTTCAAATAAAGTATGTTATTAAACTGTCTAGCTCTGAGAAAAAATGACATATACATGTAATCTCATAAGTATGGCAGGTTCAGTACCAGATAATGAATTGAGTATTACAGTAAAGTGAGTCACCATGAAATTTTTTGTTTTCCCAGTATACATAAAAGTTATTTTTACAACATAGTGTGGTCTATGAAGTGTGGAATAGCATTATGTCTCAAGAAACGATGTAAATATCCTAATTAAAATACTTTATTGCCAAAAAATGTGAATGACCATTTGAGTGTTCAGTGAGTGATAATCTTTTTGCTGGTGGCAGGTCTTGCCTCCTTGTTGATGGCTGCTGACTAATTAGGGTGGTGGCTACAAAAGGCTGGGGTGGCTGTGGCAGTTTCTTAAGAGAACAATGAAATTTGCTGCATTAATTGACTCTTCTTTCAGGAAAGATTTCTCTGTAGCATGCGACACTGTTTGATAGCATGTTACTCACAGTAGGATTTCTTTCAAATTTGGAGTCAATCCTCCTAAACCCTGCTGCTGCTGTCAACTGTGTTTCTGTAATATTCTAAATCCTTTGTTGTCATTCCAAAAATGTTCATAGCATCTTCACCAGGAGCAGATTCTACCAGTTTATTTGCTCATCCATAAGAAGTAACTCCTTATCCATTTAAAAGTTTTACTATGAGATTGCAGCAATTCAGTCTCATCTTCAGGTTCCACTTCTAATCCTAGTTCTCTTGCTGTTTCCACCACACCTGCAGTTGCTTCCCTCTCTGAAGACTTGAACCTCTCAAAGTTGTCTATATTATTTAGAATCAACTTCTTCCAAATTCTGTTAATGTTGGTATTTTAACCTCCTTCTAAGATTCACAAACATTCTTAATAGCATGTCGGAAGGTGAATCTGTTTCAAAATGTTTTCAATTTACTTTGCTCCAGATCCATCAGAGGAATCACTATCTATACCAGCTATAAGTTTATAAAATGGATTTTTTATTTCAAAGAATTATAGGGATACAAATATTTGTGGTTATATGAGTTATCATTATAGTGTGCCAGTCACCCATATAGAGTTCATTATACCTATTAGGTAGGTTTTTGCACATCCCTCCCCCCACTTCCATTAAATTTTACTTCCCTTGAAGCACATGCATGCTCTTTAGTTTGTTCCAATTTAGTAGTGAGTGTATGTGGTATTTGTTTTTCCATTTTGTAGATACTTAGGAGAATGGTCTCCAATTCCATCCACATTGTTGCAAAAGGCATTAAGTCATCTTTCTTCATGGCTGAGTAGTACTCCATGGCATACATATACCACATTTTCTTAATCCACTCATGAATTTATGGGTACTGAGGTTGATCCACATCTTTGCAATTGTGAACTGTGCTGCAATAAACATTTGAATTCAGGTGTCTTTTTGATAAAGTGACTTCCTTTGGGTAAATATAAGGCAGTGGGATTGTTGGATCAAATGGTAGGTCTATTTTTAATTCTTTTAATCTCCATACTGTTTTTAATAGAGGTTGTACTAATTTGTAGTCTCAACAACATTGTAGAAGCATTCCTTTCTGTCTGCATCCATGCCAACATCTATTATTTTTGACTTTTTAAATAAAAGTAATTCTAATAAGGGTAAGGTGATGTCTCACTGTGGGCTTTTTTTGTTTCTTTTTTTCATCTATTTCTTTTGTTGTTGTTGTTGTTGTTTTTGAGACAGAGTCTCACCCTGTCACCTCAGTAGAGTGCTGTGGCTTCACAACTCACAGCAACTTCAAACTCCTGGGTTTAGGCGATTCTCTTGTCTCAGCCTCCTGAGTAGCTGGGACTACAGGTGCCCACCACAACACCTGGTTATTTTTTTGTTGTTGTTGCAGTTTGGCTGGGGCCAGGTTTGAACCCACCACCCTTGGTATATGGGGCTGGTGTCCTACCCACTGAGCCACAGGCACCACCCTGTTTCTTCTTTAATTTCAGAATATTGTGGGGTATAAATGTTTTAGTTGCAAGAAATGCTTTTGTATAGTTTCAATCAGTTATAAGTGTGTTTATCACCCAGATAGGGTGCACTATACCTATTAGGTGTGAATTTACCACCCCCGCCCCTTTCTTGCTTTCTTTCTATTGAGTTTTAATGCCAAATGTGCATGTGGTTTGGCTGATTATTTCCCATTTAATGGCAAATACATGTGGTATTTGTTTTTCCATTCTTGTGAAACTTCACTTAGAAGAATGGGCTCCAGTTCCATCCAGGTTATACAAAAGGTATTAGTTCACCATTTTATTTTACAGCTGAGTAGTATTCTATGGTATACATATATCACATTTTATGAATCTACTCATGTATTGATAGGGACCCAGATCCTTGGTTCCACATCTTTGTGATTGTGAATTGTGCTGCAATAAACATTCTAGTGCCTATGTCTTTTTTGACATATCATTCTAGTGTATATACCTTTTAGTAAATACCCAACAGTGACATTACTGGATCAAATGCTAGATCTACTTTTAGTTCTTTGAGGTATTCCATACAATTTTCCATAGAAGTTTTACTAGTTTTCACCAACTATGTATAAGGGTTACTAGTTTTTTCACCAATTGTGTATAAGTGTTCCTTTCTCTTTGCTTCCATGCCAGCATCTGTTGTTTTGGGATTTTTAGATAAAAGGCATTTTCACTGGAGTTAGGTGCATACCTCACTGAAGTTTTAATTTGCATTTGCCTGATGATTAGTGATGTTGAACATTTTTTAATGTTTGGTGGCCATTTGTCTATCTTCTTTTGAAAAGCTACTGTTATGTCTTTTGCTCATTTTTTGATGGGTTTGTTTGAAATTTTTCTTGCTGATTTACTTGAGTTCTTTGTAGATTCTAGTTATTAGTTCTTTATTAGATGTATAGCTTACAAATATTTTTCTCCCATTCTATAGGTTGTCTCTTTACTCTGTTGATTATTGACTTGGCTATGAAGAAGATTTGTAGTTTAAGAAAGTCCCATTCATTATTTTTTTTGTTGCTGTGATTACCAGTGGGCTCTTCTTCATAAATTCTTTGCCTAGGCTGATATTTAGAAGAGTTTTTCCAATATTTTCTTCTAGAATTTTTGTGGTTTCATGTCTTACATTTAAGTCATTTATCTATCTTGAATTAATTTTTGTGAGTGGTGAGAGATATGGATCCTGTCTCATTCTTCCACCTGTGGCTGTCCAATTTTCCCAGCACCATTTATTGAATAAGGATTCTTTTCCCCAATGTATATTTTTGTCTGCTTTGTCAAAGATCAGTTGGCTGTATGTGGATGGTTTTATATCTGAGTTTTCTATTTTGTTTAATTGGTCTTTGACTCTATTTTTGTGCCAATACCATGCTGTTTGGTTAGAAAAAATAATTCTATGCTTTTTCTGGGACCAGAAAACAGCCCGAATAGCCAGACAATCTTAATCAAAAGAAACAAATTAGGAGGCATTACATTACCAGATTTCAGACTACACTACAAGGCTATCATAGTCAAAATGTATTTCTTAAATATTAAGATGGGAAAGGAGAGTTGAAATTACTCCTTGATCTATGGGCTGCACAATGGATATTGTGTTAGGAGGAACTAAAACAATGTTAATCTCCTTGTCCATCTCCATCAGAGATCATGGGTGAGTAGGTGTACTGTCAATGAACAGTAATATTTTGAAAGGAAAAAGATTTTTTTTTCTGAGCAGTAGGCCACAGTAGTCTGCTTAAAATACTTAGTAAACCATGCTATAAACAGACTGTCATCCAGGCTTTGTTGTTTTCATTTTTAGAGCATGGGCAGAGGAGCATTTATCATGATTCTTAAGGGTCCTAGGATTTTTGAAATAGTAAATGACCACTGGCTTCAACCTAAAGTCATTAGCTGTGTTAACTCCTAACAATAGTTAGCCTATCCTTTGAAGCTTTAAAGCCAGGCCTTGACTTCTCCTCTCTAGCTAGGAAAGTCCTAGATGTCATCTTCTAATAAAAGGCTGTTTCATCTACATTGAAAATATGTTATTTGTAGCCACCTTCATCAGTGCTCTTAGCCACATCTTCTGGATAACTTACTATGGCTTCTCCATCAGTGTGTGCTGCTTTACCCTACATGTTTATGTTGTGGAGATGGCTTCTTTCCTTAATCCTCATAAACCAGTCTCTGCTAGCTTCCATCTTTTTTCCTGAAGCTTCTTGACCTCTCTTAGCCTTCACAGACCTGAAGAGAGTTAGGCCCTTGCTCTCAGTTTGGCTTTGACTTAAGGGAATATTGTGACTCATTTGATCTATCCAGACCACTAAATCTTTCTCCATTATCAGCAATAAAGCTGTTTTGCTTTCTTGTCATTAGTGTGTTCATTGGAGCAGCATGTTTAATTTCCTAAATAGCTTTTCTTTTGTGTTCACAACTTGGCTAACTGTCTGGCACAAGAAGCCCAGTTTTGGGCTTAACTCCACTTTTTTGGCATGTCTTCTTCAATAAAATTCATCATTTCTAGCTTTTGATTTAAAGTGAGAGACATGAGACTCTTCCTTTCACTTGAACACTTAGAGGCCATTGTAGGTTACTAATTAGCCTAAGTTTAATACTGTTGTGTCTCAGGGAATAGAGAGGTCTGAGGAGAGGGAGAGAGGTGGGGAAAGTGCTGGTGGGTGGAATAGTCAGAACATACACAGCATTTACCAGTTATGTTTGCTGTCTTGTAAGAGCATGATGCTGGTTTGTGGAGCCCACAAGACATTACAGTAGTGACATTACAGATCACTGATCACGGATCACCATAGCAGATTTGATAATAATGAAACAATTTGAAATATTATGAGAATTACCAGTGTGTGACACAGAGATACTACGTGAGGACTCGCTTTGGGAAAAATGGTTTCAATAGACTTGCTCAACACAGGATTATCACAAACCTCCAATTTATAAAAAATGCTGTATCTGTGAAGCACAGTAAAGTAAATCACAATAAAAGCAGGCATGGCTGCATTTTCATTGGGATTATGCTAATTCATAAAGTCACTATGGAGAACCAACATTTTCATGATGCTGAATTTTCCTATCAAAAATATGATGAGTTTGTATTTGGTGAAGCCAATTTGTGTGTCTTTCATGAGTGCTTTATAGTCCATAAACATTTTGACTGCCATACGATGTAAGGAGCAAGGATGTCCCCCTCATCTTCCTCATACAATTTCCAGGACATGAGTTTTGAGACTCATCCTCTCATTTTTGTAGCCATGATCATTTAAACCTGAGTCATCCTTTCTGGAAATTTGGGAGGTAGGGAGAAGAATTGCATGTGAAGTGGTAAATGGAGTCAGATTGCCTTTGGTTGAATTTGACTCTATCATTTATCAGCTCTGTGACCAGGAGCAAGTCCTCACGGGCAAAAATGGATAGTTTTACCTTTAATGAAAATGAAGATTGAACAGGATACTAGATAAATCAGCTACTACAGTGCCTGGCACAAGTAAGAGCTCAACTTAAATGGTACCTGATCTTGTCTTAGGCACTGAATTTTCCTAGTAGCTATTCTGGTTGTGAATGATTTCCAGTATAAAATTAAAAACCATGTCACAGGCTTTATTATGTGTTGGTAACATCTCATACCTTATATATATATTTTAAAGAATCCGTCCATCTTCCGTTGGTGTTAATTTTATTGGTTCCTGGTGATAACATGATATTTTGAACTTCTCCTTTTTTGCCATGAGTTGGCATTTTTTATTTTTTTTAATTTATATTTTGTCTCATTTTCACAGCGTGCTGGAATAGCCAGTAAGTCATGGGAGAGGCTTTGCTTGTCTGAGCAGTGATGGATCGTCTTTTCCTGGATGCTATCAATCAGCAGCAGCTAACAAGAATATGGAGTAGAGCAGGAGTGGGAGGGGCGGGAAGGTCACTTTACTTGGCTCACTGACTACTTGCCGTGAACCCTTTTGATTGATGTGGTAGAAATTTCTGCTGACTGCATCACTGTTTCAGCACAGTGTTGACTTCCTTTCCCCAAGCAGATTTCTATTTCTGATTTTGGTGGGGAATTGGCATTCTAAATTTTTACAGCCTTACATAGACAGCAACAAAAGCCAGGCCCTGACTGTCTACTGAGTGCTCTACAACAGAGTTCAAAGTGAGTAAAAGGTTTTTCTCAGTGCTTAGGCCTGGCTGTGCTTTGGGGACAGGGGCCTGGCTGACAGGTCAATTTGTAGATTTGAAGGAAGAAAGCTGGTGAGTGCTCAGATACCATGGAGGGTGCAGGGCTAGGTGAGCTGGAGTCACTGACATGAGGGCCACCACAGGGAAACTGAAGTAGGGGGCAGGAATGAAGTTAAGATTCTGTGTTGGCGAACAGGGAATGAAATTTGGTGCTGTGGCCAACAGACCAAGGCGAGGCTGTCACGTGATCTGAAGCCTTGGTTGAAAGTGCGAAAAGTGAGCAGATGGCAGGACAGAAGGTAAGCCAAGGTCATAGGCAAATAGCCAGAGCTTCTCTTGGGATGTGGTTGCATTGACAGGCTGTGAGGGGCGGTGCCACCGTTTTTAGAGGGCAATGCAGGATATCCCTGGGAGCCGAGCCAGTGAGCAGGGTTTCAAAGGAACCCTGTTCTCAGGGTGAAGTTGACATGCTGTGCACTCTGTAAGCAAGAGGCTGGACACAGCAGGGGTGGAATCTTATCACCAGTCACGGCCCCTTGATCTGTTTAGTGTTCATGGTGTCTCAGAGTGCCCTCTCCTTTGTTACTCTGCTGTGTAAAGTGCTGACCTTTCCCTAGGAAGTTGGAGCCAGTGGCTTCCCTCTTGCCCTTTGCATTGTTTTCCCAGGAGCATTTTTGGACTTGGGTTGACTAAACCTCACCCTTTGGTCTCCTGAAAGCCTGCTGGAGATAGAGGCATCAGGGAAACTGTATATTGTCTATATGTCATGCTTCTGTGAGACAGGTACACACATTCATTTATTCAACTAAAAAGTCTTGTCGCAAATGCTGTAGGGAGCGGGAGCTACTTTGTACTATATGTGTACAAATATTTCTATATAAAGATCCGTCTACTGACTGTTATCCTATAAAACCTCCTCTTACCCAGAGGTCAGAATGATGGCAGCCACGGCCATTCAGGGCACAGATTGAAATGGCTGTAAGAGAGGCTGGAAGCTGCAAACTGTTCAAGGCTTTATTCCAGAGGAAAGACAGAAATTGCCCTCAGGCAGTTGCTCAGAACAACTGTGCGTGTGATGCAGCAGATGATGGCAGCAAGACTCACTGACCTCTGTGAGCGATGACAGCTGACAGCGGAGGGAGGAGACACAGGACCCTTGAAAGCAGAATCATTTCTTTTGAATTTTCTCTAGTTCTTCAGCACAGTGGTCCAAGGCTATTTAGTTCCAGAGGAAACAACCTGTCAGTAACTTTTGTGAGCAGTACTGCATTAAACAGCTCGATGACTGAGGTTCCTAATGTTACTGGCTCATATTTGAGGAGCTTTTCTACACGCAGCTCTTTACATTTTGTGATTGAATCAACACAAAAGCCCAATGGCAGCATATGTCAGAATCACCTGGATGGTTTGTTAAAACACGGATTACTGCCTTCCCTCCCCACTTGAGTTCTGATTCTGTAGGTCTGTAGTGGGGTCCAAGTCTGTCTTTCTACCGAGTTCCGACATACTGGTGCTGTTGCTAGCTGGGGCCACACTGTGAGAACCTCTGCCCTCTGGGATGTATGTGGCCTCTTGTGTTACTATTGTTTGTATTTTGCATGAGAGGAAATGGGGTTTCAGAGAAGCTGAATTACTCAACCAAGGTCATGTACATGGCAGATTTCAGACTCAACTTCAGGTCACCTGAGAATGAATAAGCCCTATGCTTTTCAACGATGTGCTATCGACTCAGATTTTTTTCTTTAAAAATTAGGGGCAGGTTTAATAATGCAGTTTAGATTTTCATCAAAATATTTTGGATTAAAACTTTGCTATTTTAGATTATTAGAGAATTTATGTGTATGGTTTCTGTTCTTCCTTGAGTATGCTAGATGGGGTTTTTGGTATGTCTGCCCTCTGTAGCACTTAGAATACTTAAGTCAATGCTAAGAAACTCAGGAAACTGGATGGAGAAGGAATGCATGGAGGAGGCAGGTTTTGAGAGTGGTGGGTGCAGGTGCAAAGAGCCATGAAGTTGCAGAAAATCACGAGATTTAGCAGATGGGAATGAAGCCAGCGTTGTAGAGAATTTCCCTGCACAGCAGTTCAGCTGACCGGGAATGGTTGAATTGACTTCCATCTGATGTTGCTCTTTTCTGGATGGGGTCTTTCCAACTGAATAAGCGTTCTGCTCCCAGGTTGGAAATGTCCAAGAAAACAGTATTCTCTTTATGTTTCTACATCTGTGTTCCTCCTCTGTGAGTGATTTTCCGACTCCCATTAGGGAATTCTGAAGAACCTTCTTAAAAAAGAACCTCTAAAGGCATCTTAGAGAAAATTCTGGGCTCATCCATGTCCTTGCCTTTCAAGGCTGTGACAGCTGCCATTCCTGCAGAGATGTCACGTTACTCCTCCAGGCCACAACCAGCTGTACCCTGCAGGATTCAGTCAGGAAAACAAATCCCCCATAAGGCACTTTAAGTGTGAAAAGAGTTCATAAAGGCATGGAGGGGCTTACAAAGCTGCGGGAAAGGCTGGAAGGGTGAAGATCATGGGCATTTTCGGTGGCTTCAGGTTCACTGCCACAGAGAAGCAGAGAGCGGCTGCCGTCTGGAAACGAGAAACTGTGGGGAACGCGGTTGGTGGCCTCCGAGCTTCCCTCAGTGCTGGGAAGATGAAGTGCGAGGGAAACAAGGGGCTGCTGCAAAAGAGCACATCTGGGAAGCTCACAGTTCCACCTTCCACTGCTGAAGGAGGAAAAAGAGAGAACGTCTGCTTCCCTTCCTTCCCCTTCCAAATACTGCGGGGTTCCTCCCCTCTCTTGTTGAACAGGATTCACTGGGAGAGTGTAATCGATGTGGCTGTGGCTTCTTCATATTTACCACTAGGGGTGGCCACGTGGAATCTTGTCGAAAGTGGAGGTCTTTACACCTCATTAACGCACCTATGAGCTGTGAAGTCTCATGCATTTGCTTGACAGGTATTTGCTTAACAGGTTTTAATGATGTAGTGATTATATTTTTATTTATAGCAAAAACTTAATTCACAAGAATCTTGTTAAAGCAGAAGCTTCCATTAATTGGATCCCTCATCACTAACCCATGATCCATGGTCTTCCTTTGGAATGAAATTTTATCACTAGAGAACAGGCTGAATGAAAGTTTTAATTTTTATTCAAAAATTAAAAAAATACCCAGTTAACCAGTGAATGCACGTCTGCTATGGTTTGAATGTGTGCTCCGGAGTTATGTGTTGGAGACTTAATGCAACAGTCTTGAGAGATGGGACATTTAAGAGGTGATTAATGCTATCACGTGGGTTATTTACTACTTACTGCTGAGAGAGGGCCTTTGTCATAAAGAGCAGGCCCTCTCATTAGCCCGCTCTTGCTCTTTGCTGTCCTGTGTGCTTTCTTGCTGTTCTGCCTTCTGCTCTGGGATGATGCAGCAGGAAGGCTCTTGCCAGATGTGGCCCTTTGACCTTGGACTTTCAGCCTCCAGGACTGTATGAAATAAATTTTTTTTTTTTTTTGTAAATCATCCAGTCTGTATTATTTATTTTATTATAACAACACAGAATGAGCTATATCTATTGTACAAAAATGGAAGAGTATAGAATATTTTAATATACTTATGTAAACATATATACAGAGTAGACATAAAGTTTATGTGCAATTTACTATGTTAAACTATTTTAAACTGCACAGAGACTTTATGTCCATCTTGTATACGTTTAATCCTTTATGGAATTATAGTTGGTTGCAGTTTTTGTTTTTTGCTTTAATTACTATACTGATTAAATACTCTGATATTATGCATCCTACAATAAGCAATATCCTTGGATAAATTCCTAGAAGTAGATTTTTAGCATATAAAATGATATACCATTAGGGGATTTTTTTTTTTTTGAGGCAGAGTCTCACTATGTTGCACATGGTAGAGTGCTGTGGCATCACAGTTCACAGCAACTTCAAACTCTTGGGCTTAAGTGATTCTCTTGCCTCAGTATCCCAAGTAGCTGGGACTACAGGCACTTGCCACAGTACCTGGCTACTTTTTTTTTTGTTGTAGTTGTTATTGTTGTTTGGCAGGCTTGGGCTGGGTTTGAACCTGCCATCTCTGGTGTATGTGGCCAGTGCCCTAACCACTTAACTATGGGCACTGAGCCCTTTTAGGGGATTTTTAAAGTATATGTTTATCAGTTACCTTCCAGAAAGGTAACTTTAAAAAAGTTTTGATTATCAGATTATTAATAATTAAAAATTGTGTTTAATTATTTTAATTTTATTTTCCTTGATTATTAGAGAGGATGAACATTTGTTCATATGTTATTATCTATTTATATTTATCTTCCTAATGGAATCATACTTTTAGCCTATTTTTCTATTAGGTTGAGACTTCTTTAAAAATTGATTTACAATAGCTCTATGTATTAAGGATAAAGTCTCTTATCTCTTAAGTATGTTAGAAATATTTTTATTAAATTGTTGTTTACCCTTTTAAATTTCAAGTTTTGTTTTCTAATTACTTTAAAATTTTTGGTTAAGAAAAATTTTTATCTTGGCCAGGTGCCTGTAGCTAGGGCGCCAGTCACATACACCAGAGCTGGTGGGTTCAAATCCAGCCTGGGCCTGCCAAACAACAATGACAACTACAACAACAACAACAAAATAGCTGGGCATTGTGGTGGGCGCTTGTAGTCTCAGCTACTTGGGAGGCTGAGGCCAGAGAATTGCTTAAGCCCAAGAGTTTGAGGTTGCTGTGAGCTATGAGACCACAGCACTCTACCCAGGGTGACAGACTCTGTCTCAAAAAAAAAAAAAATTTTATCTTTTTAAAAATGGTATCTGTTCTTGGGGTCATGCTTTGAAACTATTCCAGAATTCCAATGTTATGTTAATATTCAACTATAATTTTCCATGCTTTTAGAATTTTGTTTTTAACATTGGTGCTTTTTTTTTAATTGAAAGAAATTTTTTGAGACAGGGTCGTTGTGTTGTTCAGGCTAGAGTGCAGTAGTGTTATCACAGCTCACTACAACCTTGACCTGCTGGGCTGGTGTGATTCTTCCACCTTAGCCTCCTGAGTTGCTGGGGCTACAGGTGTGTGCCACAATGCCTGGCTGTTTTTGATTTTTTTTGATAGAGATGGGGTCTGGCTATGTTGTCCAGGCTGCTCTGGAACTCCTGGCCTCACATAATCCTCCCACCTCCCTCTTCCAAAGTGCTAGAATTATAGGTATGGGCTACTATACTTGGCTATACTTTAATTCTACTAGGAATTTCTTTAATTATCATGGAGAAAACAAACCAGGGGTGATGTTCAAAGTATTTAACAACCACATGCTATGGATACTGGCCAATCAGAATGAATGCTGGCCATAAAAACTGAGTGTGGCCACATTTGCAATTCTTGCTGGATATCAGCCCTGAATGGTATTTATTTTTTCCTGAATGGTCAGCCCTTATGCTGACACATATTACATCCTTTCTCTATTGATTTAAAATGGCTTCCTTATCATGTATTAAATATTTTTCATGCTTGGATCACTTCTGGACTTTACTACTGATTTCCATTCATTTGACTGCCTAGTCTATTTATTGCACTATGGGACACTTTTGATTATTGTAGCTTGAGAAAATATTTAAATATATGGTGCAATCATTCATTAACCTTCTTTTCAGATCCTTGTGACTAGCAGGCAAGGAAAGGTGTCAGCATACTGATGACCCCTGATCTTCAGGAGGTAATAGGGCTGCTGTTACACAATAAGGCAAGAAAAGAATATGTTTTGCTCCTAAGTGTTCCATGGGGACATCTTTGGATGCTCCCACCCCCAGTTTTCAAGGCAATTGAGCAAAAGATACAGCAGTTAATGACCTTGGAAGGACATCATAACAAAGGGCTCAGACCCCACAGGAATGTGGATCTGAACTGCTTCACCAGAGGAGTTACTGTCTGCCTTTCCTTTTCTTTTGCTCTGTCTTTCTTCCTCCTTCCTTCCCATCTTTCTTCCCTCCCTCCCTTCCTGCCTCCATCTTTCCTTTCTTCCTTCCTTCTTCTCCCTCGTTTGTTGGCTTCCTTTCTTCTTTCCTTCCTGTCCTTTCCTCTTTCTCCTTCTTTATCCTTCCCTCTCTCTCTTCTCTCCTCTCTCTTTTCTTTCTTGTGTTTCTTTCTCAAAAGAGGCAAGATACTGTTTAAGTGGGATTATATATTTTAGAAGGACCCAAACAGAATTGCTAAGTTTGCATAAGAAAGTTCAGTTTCATAAAACTCATTGTTCCGTAAGGAGGTTCTACCTAGGTATCAACATCACTGGGAATGATGCTGTAAGCAAATGCAAGCTTGGCAACTGAGATGTACAATGGACCACGTGTGAAATATCTAGAAATCACTGAACAATGTCTTAAAAGGATTTTTTTATAACTTCTTTGGGAAGTTAAAAAATAAATTAAATGTAGGTTTTTCACTTACAAAAGTAATACATAATTTTGATAAACAAATCAAGATTACACAGAAGCCCCACCCACACTGCAGTTTTGGAAAGTTTCTACATATACACAAAAATAGAGGGTATCTCTAAAGATACTCCCATCCCCACATGAGATAATACTGATGGTGATACTCCACAGCTTGTTAACATCAAGTTTTAGACCTCTTTCTACATCACTATGTATGGACCTACTCTGTATTGTATACGGAGTTATACCATATACAAAGATCATAGATCATTTTACTAGATGTTTTTAGATGCTCATTTGATTGTTTAGGGGTTTGGTTCTAAGAAGCATCACAATATTTATCCTTGTACAGCCGAGCTTTGGATAACACAGGTTTGCACTGGGCAGGTCTACTTGTGCATGGAATTTCTTCTCCCTGTGCCCGAGACAGCAAGGCCAACACCAACTCTTCCTCCTCCACTTCCTCTTCTCAAACCAAGTAACCACAAGAATGTAGTGACTAAGACATATGAAATATATGTTTGGATTAACCATTTATGTGGCTTTTGGTCAACAGTGGGCTATTACTGTGTTTTCCTGAAAATAAGACACTGTCTTATATTTATTTTTTCTCAAGAAGACACACTAGGGCTTATTTTCAGGGGATGTCTTCTTCTCCACACCAAAATCCATGGCATGGCTATGCAGATAAGCTAGACTCATCACTAGGTCTTATTATCGGGGTAGGGCTTATATTTAACAAATGCATAGAAATCCTGCTAGGGCTTATTTTTTGGGTAGGTCTTATTTTTGGGGAAACATGGTAGTAGTGATGTTTTTTGGGAATCAAAGTTATTTTCAGATTGTCAACTGCATTGTTGCCCCAACCCCCTCACATTGTTCAGAGGTCAACTGTATTTATATTTATGTGTACTCTTCAAGAAATTCATGGGTAAAATCTCTGAAGCAAATTCTTGCAACAGAAAGAATTGTTTCTTGTGTGCATGTGAAATTTTTGTGCCTAGTGTCAAGAGCACTCAATACATGGCACCAATTTATTTTCTTACCAAAAATGAGTTGTATAAAAATGTCTAAGGATGTTTAAAATATGTACCGACTAAAAATTGATCCCCAAGTAGGTCAGATTGGCCTAATTTTGCACCAGAGTACTAGACCAGGCTCCTAGAGGCAGAGATATATGAGGGTCTAATTCAGATATTACTGAAAAATCAGAATTATTTTATAAAATAGGATAAGTAGGCAATAATTCTATGCATTTTCCATTTTTAAGTCCTAGCTCTTCTGTGATTCTACTTAGGAGATTGCTTCTAATACTTTAACCATTTTTAGTGTTTGGAACTTTTTTTGGCTATTCTTTTTAATCATATTGAATACTTTCTCTCACTTCCTCTTCGGGGTAATTTTGTTTTCTGCACTTCTCAGGCGCTGCCCGATCACTTCCCGTGTGGGTGTGAGTGCCTTTCTGCCTGCACGCTTTCATGTTTGCCTCCCTCAGTACAAGGATAGGACAGCTTGATGTTATCTCTAAACGTTTCTGTGTTTTCCTTGATCAGTAGAGCTTTATGCGTATGTGAGATTAGTTATTGAAGTAATAATTATTTATAAGACCTAATGCAATTATTTCTGTTCTTTCTGTTGTGAATATAAATAATGTATCTGAATTCAGATGTGATCTTCTTAAGTAACTTTTGTTTGATAAAATATGATCTCTACAAGTACTTACTACTCACATTCTTTTTTCTTCTATAAAAACCACTTTATTGCGGAATGACTGACATACACAAAGCTGTATGTATTTAATGTGTGCGGCTTGCTGGGTTTAGAGATGAGGCTATACCAGCATATCCATCACCTCAAAAGGGGTTTTCCTACCCTCTTATTATTTTTTTATGATAAGAACACTTACCATAAGATCTATCCTCTTAGCAAGTATTTGAGTATAAAATACAGCGTTGTAATTGTTTACATTTTTTATTAATGGGCATTTACTTTAAAAAATAATTCTGATAGCTTTACATTTCATATATTATTGAATAATCTGTACACTGAGTCTGTTTATTTGGGTCAGACCAGATGGCTTCATAGTTTTATGGAAAATATTAGGTTGAGTCTGACAGCAATAAAAATATGGTAACAAATATTTTTAACAATTGTTACCTCTGGGTTATGGGAAGTTCTGTTTTTCTCTTTTTGCTCACCTATGTTTAAAGATATATTTACAATAAATGCATATTGATTTGTTTGAAAAATAAATAACATTTTAAATATAGTGTGTTTTTCCATGAGCTCAGAGGAGGTCCATGAGAAGAGAGGTAAGGAAGGTAGTGGAGGCTGTCAGATGCTGGGTCACGGTTTATAATTCTGCCCCTTCACTGGTTCTTAAGGGAATTGAATGAAATAATTTTTATGTTCTTTACTCTTTGTATAAATGGATTATTTAAGGATGTGAACATCTTTAATTTTTTAGTTTTTGTGCCCTTGTATATGGAAGGAAAATGTGAACACTGGAGACTTTCTACTTGCAAATAGTCTTTTCAATTTTTCCTAACCAGATGTATATGCATTCTGAAATGAATATATTTTAGATGCTAGCATCTGTAATAGTGAACTAGGGCTGCATAACAATGTGCTAAAACCGTATAGCTTAAACAATAAATTAATTTTCTCACAGTCCTGGAGGCTAAAAGTCTAAGAGCAAGGTGTTGGCAGAGTTGGGTCTTTCTGAAGGCCATGTCTTTTTGTCTCTTCACATGGTTTTCCCTCTGTCTGTGTCTTTTTGTGCCCAGATTTCCTCTTTTTAAAAAGACATCAGGGCTTGGTACCTGTAGCCCAAGTAGCTAGGGTGCCAACCACATACACCAGAGCTGGCAGGTTCGATTCCAGCCCGGGCCTGCCACACAACAATGACAACTACAACCAAAAAATAGCCGGGCATTGTAGCAGGTACCTGCAGTCCCAGCTACTTGGGAGGCTGAGGCAAGAGAGTCACTCAAGCTAGGAGTTGGAGGTTGCTGTAAGCTTTGATGCCACAGCACTACCCAGGGTGACAGCTTGAGGCTCTGCCTTAAAAAAAAAAAGAAAAATAGAAAAGGACATTAGTCACACTGGATTTGGGCCCAGGCCAATGGCCTAACTTTATCTTAACTCTGTAAAGACCCAATCTCTGTAGGAGGTTCATATTCTGAGGGTAAGCCTTTAAGGTATGGATTTTGAGGGAACATAATTCTGCTTATAACAATCTGAAAAGCTTTGCTATCTGTTGAGATGCTCTTCGGCTTTATAACCACATAATGGCTCTTATGTAGTGAAATTTAACTTCTTTTGAGTTAGAGATTCCTTTGAAAATGCAAAGTAAGGGTCTGCTACCCAAATAAATTCACATGTATACTAAATTTCACATCAAGGAATTTATAGCTACTCCCATCCCAACCCTCTTCCAATCTATGGACCCTCTAGATAGAACCCCTGGTACAAAGTCAGGGAATTCAGTGATCAGATTGATCAAGTCGCTATTTCCAAGTCAAAAACTTAGCAAGGTCCCTCGGCACTAAGTTACAGTATTGTGGATCTTTCACCTAACTGTTGATAATCCAAGGAATTGAAGGCAGCTCTAGCAAATTCATCCCTACTCCAGCAAACTCAAACCCTGGGCTCCTGTCAGCACCTCTTCTGAATGACTTGAGTTATTGTCTCAGTTTCTAATGATGTCTCCTGACCCCAGATTCAAAGCAGGTCAGCAGTGAGGGGTATCAGTCTTGCTTTCTGGATTTGGGCCTGTGAAGGGTGAGATATGGCTATGCTTGGAGCTTCAATGAGGTGGGGTCTAGCTTTGTGCAGCATTGGGTAGGAGGACTGCTGGCCAGTTGGGCAGACTTTCTACTTAGGCCCTAAGTCTTAGGGCCTTCCTTCAGTGTGTAAGGCTCACAGGGAACTTGATATTACTTGAAAGCAGGGTCAGGTTTCTAGGGGCTGGGCCTCCAGCCCTGAAAGTGAGAAGAATTAGATACATTTAGCCTTATTAGTGTTTGTAAATAAAGAAGATGGAAAAATGAAAGTCATCATGTGTAGAAATGAGCTCCAGATGGGCTCTATACTGTATCTACAGAGCTTTCTATAGAACGTGTGGACTTGAATTAATGTATAGACCTGGTGCAGAAAATATTTTAATGACCCTTTTTTTCTGGTATCTTATATAAACATATTAATGTGAGGTCAATTACCTGTTTTTTTGTTTTATTGGTATAACACTTTGGCAAGGATTGTGAGTCAGGGAAAAAATTAATATTTGGGTTCATTTTATTTCAGTGCTCTGAGACATTATTTAATTCCAGCTTTTGATGTTTTTCGGTTCATTTAGGTTTGATTTAAGTCCATTGTCAAAATAAAATTTAAAACGCTTACTGAAGAATACAGGAAAACTGGAAATCACATAAAATTCTGCATTACATAGTCATGCCAGAATTCTGTACATAGGCCAGAAGTATAGTAAAGGGAAAAAAGCTTACAAATATGCTGGACATATTAAAATTAAATATAAATGTTAATGTTATTTTAGCTTTGTGTGAATGTATTTTATTTTCTTGGTCCTTTTTATTTCTCTGAAACTTAGGCACTTTTAAACTTATGTTGTTAGGAATATGTTTTTACTAGAAATTAAATGCATGCTAAAAATTATTAGCAAAATGTAATTCTACTCAAAACGGATCGATTTAATATGTATGAAATAAACCTATACAAAATATAACATAAATTTATTTAAAGAGGGGAATTAGAAATCCTATGCTTGATAAATCCTATGCTTGATCACTATTATTGATACTTTTATTTCCTTTTCAAACATGAGAAACTTTTCAATGCCCTGGTTGATTTTCTTGTCACATAATCAACCCTTAATGTCTGTGCTATTTGAGTGAAGAAAATCATAAATATACAAAACGAATGTTTTTTTCTAACAAGACTCTCAAGGAAAGGCTTCTGAGTTAGGTGTTATATGAAGTAAACACTCAAAACAATGCTTATAAACAGTGATTAACTGACTCCTCCTAATGGCATTGATATTTACAGATTAGATATAGGTGGAAGAATTCCTTAGAAGTGACTTTTTAAAAAACTCAACTCAGACTTTTTTTTTTTTCACACTATGAGCTTAATTATTTGTATTTCATCAGTTTTCCTGCGTCTTTTCCTCTGTTCCAGGATCTGAGCCAAGTTACCTCATTGCAGTTAGAGTGTATTTTGTCTTATCAGGCCATTTCTGTTGTTATCATATTTTATAGTAATCGCCAGACAGCAGAGACCCTGCCGACCATTCTGTGTGTGTGTGTGGGGATCTTTTCCCCTCCTTTATAGCTGAATAGCAAAAGTGATCTCGTATGATTTGGAATCAAAGTGACCCAGATCGTTTTTTTACAGTAACCTGAATGTTAATCCCAGTATTGCTCCTTAACTGGTGGATTTTGATTAAATCACTCAAGCTCAGTTTCATGTATGAAATAAAAATAATGATAATAATACCACTCTCACTGAGAGGTTAGGACTAAACGGGAATAGACAACAAACCGCAGTCGTGATTGTTGGTATTATTATTCCTTATTGTCTAATGAAGATACTAAAGGGAATTATCCAGAGAGCAGATGGCCAAGGATGATTTTTAAAGATGGGGAAGGAGGGATGGCACAGAAAAGCCCCAACTTGAACCACTAACTCTGAAATAATCAAGAATTAATTGCTCAGAAAAATTAAGGAGCTTTCCTATCTCTTGCCAGCATATTTATATCAAAGTGTGTAACACGGGGCCTGTTTTGTTACTTGGCACGTTACTGGCCATTTGTAAAGAAAATGCTCGGCAGCTGTTGCTCTGGGAGGCAGATGGATGGGTGACATTTATGAATTGTGTTTTCCTCGTGGAGAAACTGAGGCACTAAGTGGTGATTGTTTTTCCCACCCCCCACATCCATGAAACAGCAAATTTGAAAGTACAGTTCTGCCTCCCAGCTACTATACGTGCTGCAGAGAAGAGTGACCAGTGGATGAGACTGTGAGTGTGGGGCGGGGGCTGGCTCAGGGAGGCCAGCTGAAGAGTGGTGCCTTTGTGTTTGGTACAGATGGCCAACTGGTAGCGCTTACCAGGGCTTCCCTCCCCACAGCCACCCACCCTCAAGTGACAGCTTTTTGCATCTTCTTGTCTAATTAAACCACCAACAGAGAATGCCAGTTTTCTGCGTGCGTGACACCTCTGAATATTAAGTAGCTTTTGTAATTAATTATTTTTCGAAAGGCTTGATCCTCCATAATTAAATAAATCTTTGAGAGGTAATAATAGGTTAGCGTGGTATATGGACGGAAAAGCAGCAGGAGCAGCAACGTGGAGCTGAGGGAAGAGCTCTGCATCCCGGGCGGGCCTGCCCTGATCAGTCCTCGGCGATCTGGACGCTCCCAGTACTCACATGGCAACGCGCTTTTCCTTTTCTCTATATTCCTGTGCACCCAAGTGGAACCAATAGTTTCTGCACAGAGTAATATGAAAATGCAGATCTGTTTAAATAACTTGCTGGCCAACAAGTCTGTGCAGTGTGTGAGAATATGCGGTAAGCAGCCGCTGGCTCGTGTTGCCCTCAGGGTTGAGACTGTGGTGCCTTTGAGTAAATTTTGTGTCTGTGCTAGCAGTGACAATGAGACCAGATGATGCATCCTGGCAAGATCTTGTATCAATGGCATGGAAAGGGTACCTTGAATTAGGTGGCCATCCTCTCCAGAGAGCTCGTGGGGTTTTGGAGAGCTGCCCTACCCAGAGAATAATCCAGTATGCCACCACTAGTGTGTCTAGGTGGGGAGCCTGCTCTTTTTGTCCTGGAGGGTCCTGGCATCTGGGGAAGCAGGACAGACCTGCCTGTCTGTCTTGAGGACCTGGCATTATGTGATCTGACTTGTTTGGTTGAAGCTGTTCTTTTTCTGCCCAAATCAGATAGCACAAGTGTTTAACCAGAAGCAGAGGGAGGGAGAGAAGAGCTATGAGTGGAGTTAGGTGAGCAAATATGGAAAAGGGATAAATTCACACTGTCATTGAAAGAGTATTTCCTGCCCTTTCCATTCATCACGTCCCATTCTCTTTCCTTCTTTCTGCTTTCCCTATCAGTCGTTCCATTTGCCTTGAATTTGTGTGCTTGTTTGGCAAGTGTCAGTATTTGTTTGCTTAGATTTCATCTTTGGGAGTGGCAGGATTGTACCTCAGCACTATAGAATTTTAGACCTGGATGGCACGGTAAGGGTTCTGGGACAGCTGTGGAGAATCTTGAATCTTAAAGATTCTGGAAAGAGTTGAGGGTTTCTCCCAGGGTTTGACTTTTTGTTAAAGAAACCTGGCAGTATTAGCTGGCTCAGAAACCTAGGTGTGAGGATAATGGTGCTAATGACAATTATCATTGTAATAATATTTATTGGATGATGTGCGCTCTATAGATCTTGTCTTTTGCATAGCAGTTAATTTTTAAGAGCTACAACATCTCTGGTTCAAAATTCACATATTATAAGAGATATTTAGTAAAAACTTTCCTCTCCCATCCACTGATTTGACATCTCTTCCCTCCCTCCAATAAAAGGCTGTTATTTTTTATATGGAGTGGCCATAAAGTTCATGTGCAATTTAAAATAGCGTGCAATTTGATTGCATATGAACTTTACGGCCACCCTGTGTATCCTCCCAGAGCTATTTTTTGCATAATGAGAAAGTGTGACTATACACGTACACACGTACATACAATCTTTTCCCTTGTTTCACAGCACAAAGAGCAACACAGTAGACCTTGTTCTGTGCTTCTATCATTGTCTTTACTTAACCCTCACAGCAGTTCTGTGTGCAGTAAGCTGCTGATACCCCACTTTGCAATTAGAATTCAGCTCTAGCTGAGTAATTTGCTCAGGGCGACATAGCTGGATGGTGGAGCTGGGATAACCCCCGACTGTCTAACTTAATCAGCCATGATCTTCATCACTGGGCTATCCTGCCTCGCTCCAGCTAGCGAGGGCTCCCCAGGGCTCCTGCCGATTTGCGCGCGGGTCCTCTGGGGGCTCAGTGTGATGCTGATTCCTAACGCAGACCCCAGCTGATAATTAGGAAATGCGGCAGGACGTGTTCAACTCGGCCTCAGTGGCATTTCCCCCCACGAAGCGATACTTTTTGAGAAGTAATATAAAATTTACTTTCCTAACCAATTTTTAAGCATGCAGTTGATTGTTAAGTACATTTACTTTGTTGTAAAATCATTCTCCAAAACCTTTTTCATCTTTTAACACAGAATTTCTATAACTCATGGAACAATTTCCCATTCTCCTCTCTACCAATCCCTGGCTATCAACCACACCCTTCTACTACCTCTATGACTTTGACTATTCTGGGTCCCTCACAGCAGTGAAATGACACTGTATTTATCTTTTTGTGACTGGCTCATTTCACTTAGCATAACATCCTTGAAGTTTATCCACGTTGCTGCGTGTGTCAGAATCCCCTTCATTTTTAAGGTTGGATAATATTCCACCGTACCTACTACATTTGACCCGTCTGTTCGTCCACTGAGGCACACTTGGGCGGCTCTCACCTTCTGGGTGTTGTGAACATGGTGTGCTACTTATTACCTGTGTCCCAGTGTTCAGTTCTTTTCGGTATATACCCAGAAGAGCAATTTCCAGATTAAGCGTCAATTCCCTTTTTAATTTTTTGAGGAACTGCCATCCTGTTTTCCAGCGTCGGTGCCATTTTACGTGCCCGCTAACAGTGTAGACGGCTCCAGTATTCTTGCCAACATTTGTTTTTTGTAAATAATCCTTTTGCTCTCCTACCTTTCTGGGGTTCTTTTGTTAGTAGCCATGGATGTGAGGTGACTTTTTTTTTATAACATGCCATTAAGCGCATGTTTCAATTCTCATATTAAGCCTACCTGCCATAGAATTCTGAGTTGTTATCATTATCATTTTTTTTAAGATTCAGGTGCTGGGCCGCACCTATGGCTCAAGGAGTAGGGCGGTGGCCCCATATACTGGGGGTGGCTGGTTCAAGCCTGGCCCTGGCCAAAACTGAAAAAAAAAAAAAAGACCCAGGTACTATATTAGCTGTGAAGTTTTTTTTTTGTTTTTATTAAACTATAACTGTGTACATTGATATTTTTATGGGGTTCAGTGTACTGATTTGATATACAATGTGAAAAACTTACTTCAAACTGATTAACAACCCATCACCTCACTTACTTATTTGTTGTGGTAAGACAATTTTATTTTTCTCTTAATAGTTTTGAAATGTACCATTGCATTATGCACATTAGGTGTTCTCCCCTGAAGCCCCCTCTGGAAGGCAGGGAAAGGCCCAGAGGCCATGTGAGCACCTGGCTCAGCCCAGTATACCTGGCCAGACTCCTCCACCCACTTGGTCCCTTGGTG
>CAUYQV010151701.1:0-24974 GCA_963574575.1 Galagoides demidoff
TCTCCTGCCTCCGCCTCCCAAGTAGCTGGGACCACAGGCGCCCACCACAACGCCCAGCCATTTTTTGGTTGCAGCCATCATTGTTGTTTGGCGGGCCCAGGCTGGGGATTTGAACCCGCCACCTTAGGTGTACGTGGCTGGTGCCTTAGCCAATTGAGCCACAGGCACCGAGACTCTTTTTGTTTTCTTAATGAAGGATTCCAACACTATAAATTTCCCTCTTAGGAGTGCCTTTGTTTTACCCCCACAGATTTTGATAATTTTTGTCTTTATTGTCATTTTGTTCCAAAAAATCGGTGATTTTCTTCCTAATCTCGTCTTTGATCCAGCTATCATTCCCCATAAGGTTATTTAGTTTCCATGGCTTAGTTTGAGTATGAAGATTCTTGTTGCTGATGAGTTATACTTTTATTCTGTGATGGTCCGAGAAGATACAAGGAATTATTTCTATTATTTTGAATTTTCTGAAGTTGGACTTGTGTCCTACGACATGATCTATTTTGGAGGATGATCTGTGGCCTGATGAGAAGAATGTATACTCAGTTTTGTTAGGATGAAATGTTCTGTAGATATCTGTTAAGTCCATTTGATCTAGGGTGAGGTTTAAGTCTAATATTTCTTTGTTTAGTTTCTTCTTGGACATGTTAATTATTGAAATCTCTTCATGTTGGGTGTTTCCCTTGACAAATATGTAGTGCCCACCCTTATCTTTCCTTATTTTTGTTGGTTTAAAAGCTATTGTATCTGCAAATAAAATTGCAACCCCTGATTTTTTATGATTTCCATTTGCCTGTATTATAGATGTCCATTCCTTCACCCTGAGTCTTTTTTTATCCTTTGCAGTGGTGCTCAACCTTCCTAATGCCTCCTAATGCCATGACCTTTTAATATAGTTCTTCATGTTGTGGTGACCCTCAACCATAAAATTATTTTTGTTGCTACTTCATAAGTGTAATTTTGCTACTGTTATGAGTCATAGTGTAAATATCTGATATGCAGGATATATTTTCATTGTTACAAAGGTGTCCCGACCCACAGATTGAGAACTGCTGCTTTAAGATAAGGTGAGACTCTTATATGTAACAGATATCTGGCCTGAGTTTTTGTATCCAGTCAGCCAACCTGTGCCTCTTTAGAGGACAATTAAAGCCATTCACATTAATTGAGAGTATTCATAAGCATGGTAGTGTCTTGATTGTCATGTTTTCAAGTGTCCAGTGGATATTTTTAATCCTTTCACCATTATGGATGTTAAGTTTTGTTCAAGGCTTTCTGGGTCAGTTTACTTTGTTAGTAGACCATTAAGTTGATCTTTGTGGAGGATGGGTCTGAGAATATCCTGGAGAGCTTGTTTACTTATGGAAAATTTCTTCAACTCGTGTAAATCAATAAAGTACTTGATTTCCCCATCACAAATGAAATTCAGTTTAGCTAAATACAGGATCCTGGGATGAAAGTTATTTTGCTTTAGGAGACAGAAGGTTGATGACCATTCTCTTCTGGCATGAAAGTTTTGAGCTGAGAAATCTATGCTCATTCATTCTATTATACCTCCCCTTGTAGGTAATGCTTTTTGTTCATCTGGCTGCTTGCAGAATTTTCTCCTTCATATTGACTTTGGCAAAGTTAATTACAAATTGGCTAGGAGAAGCTTTATTTGGATTGAATCTTGCTGGGGTTTTGAAACTGTATACTTTCTGAATTTCTGTATCTCTTGCCATGCATGGGAAATTGTCCTCATAATATCTTTGAGTAGAGCATCTGTGCATTTAGGAAGTAAGCATCTTTTCCTTCAGGAATTCCCATAAGACGAATGTTTGATCTTTTGGAATGATCCCACAACTCTCTCAGGAATTGATTTGTTTTTGCTTTCCAATTTCCTGCCTCTTTGGTTGGTTGGGATGATTCAAAAGATATGTCTCCAATTTCAGAGATGCTTTCTTCTGCTTGTTCAACTCTATCACGGAGGTATTCTACTGTATTTTGAAGCTGCTCAAATAACTTTTCCATTGTCTGGAGCTCTGCTATGTTTTTTTTTTTAAATTTTTTCACCATATCCTTTGTGATTTTGTCTTTGAATTCATTAATTTCTTGAGACAACTTTCTAACTACTCTTTGGATTTCTACTTCCATCTTTTCCTCCATTTCATTCTTTTCATAGTCTGAATTCTATTTCTAACATTTCAGCCATTTGTTTATGAATGAGATCTTCTTTTTTCCCCCACTTTTTAAAATTAAATTATAGCTGTGTACATTAATGCAATCATGGGGTACAGCATGGTGTTTTCATATACAATTTGAAATACTCTCAGCCTTCATGTCATTTTCTTAGTTATTGAGTTAAGACATTCATGCTCTGCTTTTAGAAAGATTCACTTGTACCCTTATAAGATAAACCATAGAGGTGACCCCACCAATCACCATCCCTCCACCCATCCACCCCCTTCCCCTCCATTCTCTTTCCCCCCTCCCCATACTCTAAGGCTATAATTAGGTTATAGCTTTCCTATGAAAGCTATAAATTAGTTTCAAAGTAGGGCTGTGTACATTGGATACTTTTTATTCCATTCTTGAGATACTTTGCTAAGAAGAACACTTTCCAGCTCCATCCATGTAAACATGAAGGAGGTAAAGTCTTTATCTTTCTTTAGGGCTGCATAATATTCCATGGGATCTTCTGATGTATCTCCTTTGTCATTCCTTGGGAAAACTGATCTACTCTGATTATTCATGTTGACAGAGTTCTTCAGTTGGTCCCCCACCCCATATTACTTTTTGCAGTTTGGCTGGTAAAATTCGTAGGTTGAGATTGGATTGAGAGCCCCAAGAATTATAGTTATCTAGCCCTTTACCAAATAGCTAGGACTGATGATTGTGAAATTTCCCCTGTAGCTTTACTAAGCCCCCTTTCAGACTGCAGCCAGATACTCTGAGGACCTGATGGGTGTAATAGTGTTAGCTGGCTCTGCCTTATAGTAAGTCATCCTCTATGCAATCCTAATAAGTTGTGGATTTAGGCTGAAATTTTAGGGGAGGAGAGATACACGTAACTAAGACACCCCACCCCTGACCAGTGACAACTGGAAGAGGAGAATTAGTCCCTCCCACTACAACACAACCATGGCACAACTTTTGAGGGTCCCTGGTTGGACAGCCCAGGTCAGGAGTTCCAATCCAAGGCAGCACAATCACTGTTCAACTGAGAGAGTTCAAGAGGTCTTCAGCAACCCAACATCAGGGATCCACAGGCAGCTCCATCCAGAAAACCGGAGTCTGGCTCTTTCTGATGCTCAATGGAGTCAGGAAGACCCGTCCAGACAATTAATCAGTACAGGGTAGTTGGCACCTCTGTCCCTACCTTGCACTGCAGCCTCACACCACTGTTGGTGAGCCCCTGGGGAGTCAGTGCCTCCTCCCCTGCCACACACTGCCACCAGCAATGCCAAAGGGCTGAAGCCCATCTCCCTCTGGTGCTCAGCAGAATCTGGGAAGTGCTCTACCAGCGTCTGTCCCAGAATGTGAGCACCTCCACCCACAGGTGGGAACCCTTGCAGCACATTTTTCTCTCCCACACAGACTGCACCAGCCATCCTCTGTCACCGCCACTCCAGAAGGGCTGAAGACCAGCTCCCTCTGGTGGTCCACAGAATCAGGGGAGTATTCTACCATGGCCTGGGGCATGAGCACCTCCTCCCACCATGCACGGTCATGGTGTAGAACATGTCCCTCTTCCATGTGACACTCTCTCCAGGTAGCTCTTAACTTCCACTTGAGTTACTGTTTCCGTGCTGCTGTCCAGTGGCCCACACAATGCCCAGGCCTCTCTTGGAATTGCCAAATGCTCTGGGCTCTGCAAGGGACAGACTTTCAGACTGCCAGGTGAGGGGGAAGGGTGGATTGAGAATTCAGAATTGCAGAGAAAATATTTGTTAAATTTTATGCTGGGCAGGAGAATGCCTAGGCTTACAGTTGGGAACTCTCTGGAGAAGGAGGACCTGTGTTTAGCAACCCTATCTCATGAGGTAACAGAAAAAGGTCTTTTGTCCATTGCTTTCTTGTAGAGAGCACACAGCAAGCCACTCTCTTGAGAAAGGGGTCTTTTAATCACTTATTGATGATTTTTTGTTACCTGGAATTTATTTCCTTGGAATTGCAGCTTGCCTCAGGAGGGTTGATGTGCACTCATCAATCACTCATCGCGTTCTTAGCTTAGCTCCCAACCTTCAGCTTCATTGAGTTCATTCTGTCCATCATCTCTCCCTCTGAATAGGAGCCTCTATTGAAACCTGGCTTCAGTTGACCATCTTAACTCTTCCAATGATGTATATATTTTTAAATATGTAATTGTATTCTGTCTTCTAAGATATTATTGAATAATTTATTATCAATATTCACTAATAATATGGGCCTGTCATTTTCTTTATTTGTTGGGTCCTTTTCCAGTTTTGGAATCAGGGTGATATTTGCTTCAGACAACGTGTTGATGAGGATTCCTTCCTTCTTTATGTTTTAGAATAGTTTATTCAATATACGTTGTAGTTCCTCCTTGATGTTTTGGTAGAAATCTGGTGTGAAACCATCTGATGAAGGGATTTCCTTCTTTTTTTTTTTTGTAATTTTTATGTATTGTCAATGCAATTTCAATGCTTGATATGTGTCTATTCAAAATTTCTTATTTTTTTCTGGCTGAATTTAGGATGGTAGTGTGATTTCAGTCCATTTCTTCTACATTTAAACATTTCTGGGAATAAAGTTTTTGCAGGAATATCAATGATGTTTTTTATTTTGGTGGTATCTGTTGTTATTTCTCCTTTCTCAATTTTGATTAAAGTTACTAGAGATCTCACTTTTATGTTTCTGGTTACCATGGCCAAGGGTTTATGAATTTTATTAATTTTTTCAAAGATCCAACTTTTTATTTCAGTGATCTTCCAAATGATTCTTGTGTTCTTGATTTCATTTAATTCTGCTTTGACTTGGTTATTTCTTTTCTTCTGATATACTTAGCAGCAGATCGTTCTTACTTTTCCAGTTGCTTAACATGGGACATTAGGTTGTCTTAATCTCCTTTTTTTTTTTCTGGATGAAGGCATCTACAGTTATAAATTTTTATCTTAGCATTGACTAAACAGTATTTCACAGGCTTTCATACATTGTGGCTTCATTACAGTTTTGTTCAAGAAATAAAATTATTTCCTTCTAAGTCTTGTCTTTATCCAAGCTGTCATTCAGCATAAGGTTATTTAGTTTTTGTGACTTTATTTGGGTATATAGATTTCTCTTGCTGTTGAGTTCAACTTTTATTCCATGATGATACATGAAGTTACAAGGAATAATTTCTTTTCTTTTGAATGTCTTGAGATGATATGTTTGCCCTATGATATGATAAATTTTGGAGAGTTATCCATGGCCTGATGAGGAAAATGTGAACTTAATTTTGTTAGGATAAAATATTATGTATATCGATGCTTAGTCAGTTTGCTCTAGGGCAGGCGTCCTCAAACTATGCCCCACGGGCCACATGCAGACCACCTAGGACATTTATCTGGCCTACCGGGTGTTTTTGCCACCACTGCCTGTCCTGCTTAGCAGCTGACTCATCCTGGGGCCCACAGTCTGGCCCTCCAATGGTCTGAGGGACAGTGAACTGGCCCCCTGCTTAAAAAGTTTGAGGACCACTGCTCTAGGGTAATATTCAAGTCCATTACTTCTTTGTGTAGTTTGTGCCTGGAAGATCTGTCCAGTACTCTCAGATGGGTGTTAAAATCAGAAATTATTATGGCAATGGAAGATATCATATTGTTTAGATTATTTAGTTGTCACTTGATGTATCAAGGAGCATATAGGTTGGGTACATAAATGTTAAAGATTGAAATGTCTTCATGTTTTGTGCTTCCCTTCCCAAGTATGTAGTCTCAATCTTTTCCTTCCTTACTTTTGTTGGTTTAACTGCAACTGTATCTGTAAATAAGATTTTAATCACTGCTTTCTTTCTGATCTCCATTGGCCTGGGTAATTGTTTTCCATCTCTTCACCCTGAGTCTTGTTTCATCCTTAGAGGTTGTGTGTGCTTCTTGGAGACACCATATATTGGGACTGTGCTTTTGTAGCAAATCAGGTAGTCTGTACCCCTTTAGTGAGGAATTCAAGCCATTGACATTTGTTGAGAAAATTGATGGGTATTGTGGGGTTTTAGTCATCTTGTTTTATGGGTAACCAAAGCTTCATTTTATCTCTTGCACCTTTGTGGAAGCTAGGCTATGCTCTGTAGCTTCTGAGTGTGTTTACTTTTGTGATGAACCATTGTCCTGGTCACTATGAAAAATGGGTTGATTATTTCCTGTAGAGTTCATCTACGAATGGAAATTTCCTCAACATTTGCATGTCAGTAAAACATTTCATATCTGAATCGCACATTTAACCCAGTTTAGCAGGTTATAGGATCCTTGGTTGAAAATTGTTTTGTTTAAGAAGGTTAAAGGCTGATGATTACCCTCTTCTGGCTTGAAACTTTCAACAGACAGGTTTGCTGTCTTCCTGATATTTTCTTCCCTTTGTAGGTAAGACTGTTCTTACATCTGGCTGTTTGCCAGATCTTCTCTATCATGTTGACTTTGCAAAAGTTAATTACAATGAGTCTCAGAGATGCTTTGTTTGGACTTAGTTGTGGTGGAGTTCTGAAACTATCTTCTATTTGAATTTCTGTGTTTCTGACAGTGCTTGGAAACTCTCCATTATAATGTCTTGAAGTAGAGCATCAGTGCTTTTAGGAGCATAATCTTCTTCTGGAATCCCTATAATTTAGATGTTTGACCTTTGGTAGAATCCCATAATTCTCTCAGGGAAAATTCTTTTTCATTCTCTTTTTTTCTGCCTCTTTGAATGATTGGGATAGTTTAAAAGTCTTATTTTCAGTTTCTAAATTTTTTTTCTTTTCCACATTCTACTCTATTTGTGAGGCTCTCTGGTGCATTTTGAAGCTCTTTCAATGCCTCTTTCAATTCCAAGAACACTGTAAAGAAAGCAAGCAGACAACCCCCCTCAGAATGGGAGAAGACATTTTCAGGTTATGTCTCTGACAAAGGTTTGATAACCAGAATCCGCAGAGAACTCAAACTTATTAACTAGAAAAGAACAACTGATCCCATTTTGCTGTGGGGAAGAGACTTGAACTCAAGCTTCTCTGAAGAAGACAGTTGTGTGGCCTACAGACACATGAGAAAAATGCTCATCATCTTTAATCATCAGAGAAATGCAAATCAAAACCACTTTGGGATATCATCTAACTCAAGTAAGATTAACCCACATAACAAAATCGCAAAACTACAGATGCTGTCATGGATGTGGAGAGGAGGGAAAACTTCTGCATTGCTGGTGGGAATTCAAACTAAATCCCTTCTGGAAAGAAATTTGGAGAACACTTAGGGAACTAAAAGTAGACCTGCTGTTCAATCCCCAATTCCTCTACTGGGTATACATCCAGACAACCAAAAATCACTTTACAACAAAGAAATTTGTAGAAGAATGTTTATTGCAGCCCAATTCACATTTTCCAAGTCACAGAAACAGCCCAAGTGCCCATCGGCCCATAAATGGATTAACAGATAGTGGCATATGTATACCATGGAATATTATGCAGCCATAGAAAAGATGGAGACTTCACCTCTTTTATGTTTACATATTCTTCCTAGTAAAGTATCTCAAGAATGAAAAAAAATTACCCAATGTACTCAATACTATTATGAAATCAATATATAACCACACACACTTTCATACAAAAGATAAAACCCAATTTTGCCCAGAAAGAAGGAGAGAAGAGGAGGGTGAGGGGAGGGGTGTGGACAGGTGGAAGGAGGGTAATTAGTGGGACCTCACCTACTGTGCATATTGCAAGGGTACATGTCAAATATATTAATAGTAGAGTATAAAGGTATAAACACAACAATTAAATATTTGAGGTTAATGCAATGTTAACAAGTTTGATGTAAACATCCCAAATTGTATATAAAATCAGCACATTTTACCCATAAATGCAGTAATGTAAACATTTATGAGCTAATAAAAAATAAAAAAAAACCCCAACATAGTAATAATAGATATAAATACAATAAGGAACATTGGCAGCTGTACAAACACATGATTTCTTGCTTTCATTGTCTGGGATTCATTGAGGGTACAAAAAATTAGGTTACTTTGATTGCAGTTGTTAGGTAGAGTCCCTCCTATAATTGTGTCCTGTCTCAGGACACAATTGATTCAAATAGAAGCAATGCACAAGAGGTGTGCCATACACCGTGATTCACAACCCCCACTCCTTTCTCTCCTCTCCCTGATCCCTCATTCCCCTACCCTCCACCTTGTATTAGATCATCTATTGGCTTCCTATTAGAATTGAGTACATTGAATTCTTGCTTCTTCATGCTTGTGATGCTTTATTAAGAAGCTTGTGTTACAGTTCGATCCGGGTTAATACAAAAGATGTAAAATCCCCTTCTTTTTATGGCTGAATAGTATTCCATGGTATACATATACCACTCTTTGGGTTGGAGACCATTTAGATTGTTTCCATGTTTTGGAGATTGGAAATTGAGTTTCGATAAACAGTGTAGTGCAAATGCTTGTCCTTATCATAAAATGATTTTTTTTCCTTCTGGGTAGATGCATAATAATTTTCTTCTGGGTAGATTTCAGGACCAAATGGGAAGTCACATTTGAGTTCTCTATGAACTCTAAATACTTCCTTCCAAAGTATTTGTATTAGTTCGCAGTCCCACCAGCAGTGTAAAAATGTTTCCCTCTCTCTGCATGCACGCCAGTATCTGCAGCTTTGTGAGTTTGTGACGTGGGGACATTCTCACTGAGGTTACGTGATATCTCAGGGTGGTATTGATTTTCATTTCTCTAATTATCAGGGACTATAAATTTTTTTTTCAAATGTTTGTTAGCCTTTCATCTGTCTTCATCAGATGTTCATATCTCTTGCCCAGAGGTACATGGACTTGTTTACTCTTTTTCTGTTGATTAATTTGAGTTCTCTGTGTATTCTAGTTATAAGCCCTTTGTCAGATTGATACCCTGCAAATATCTTTTCCCATTCTGAAGGTTGTCTTTTTACCTTACTTGTTGTGTCCTTAGTGGTGCAGAATCTTTTCAGCTTAATTAAGTCCCATTTGTTAATTCTTGTGATTGATGCGATGGCCACTGAAATATTTGTCTTAAAATCTTTCCCCAGTCCAACATCATCAAGAGTGTTCCTCACACTTTCTTCTAAGATTTTTATCATTTTGTATCTTAGATTTAAGTCTCTTATCCATCTTGAGTCAATTTTTGTAAGGGGTGAAATGTGTGGTCGAGTTTCAGTCTTTTACATGTAGGTATCCAGTTCTCCCAGCACCATTTGACAAATAGGGATTCTTTCCCCCACTGTATGCTTTTGTTTGGTTTACCAAAGATTAGATGGCAAGTAGAGACTGACTGCATCTCTTAGTTTTCTATTCTGTTCCATATGTCTATGCCTCTTCCAATACCATGCCGTTTTGATTACTGTGGACTTGTAAAATAGCCTGCATTCTGGTAGAGTGATGCCTCTGGCTTTTATTTATTTTATTTTTTTCATTAAACCATAGCTGTTTACATTAATGCACTTAGGGGGTACGATGCACTGGTTTTATATACAATTTGAAATACTTTCATCAAACTGTTTAACATAGCTGTCACATCATTTTCTTAGTTATTGTAACATAGCTGTCACATCGTTTTCTTAGTTATCTTTGGCACTACTGTGAACAGAATAGAGTCCTTGACTGTTTTTTTGGCTTGGCTGCTATTGGTGTATATGAAGGCTACTGATTTATGAGTGTGGATTTTGTAACCTGAGATGCTGCTGTATTCCTTGATCACTTCTAAGAGTTTAGTAGTAGAATCCCTGGTATCTTCCAGATATACAATCACATCATCTAAATCTACACTTAGTAGATTTAACATGTACCCTTGTAAAATGCACTGTAGGTGTGTTCCCACCAATTAACCTCCTTCCACATATCCTCCCCCCTCCCCTCCCTCTCCTCTTTCCCCTTCACCTTGGGCTGTAGCTGGGTTACAGCTTTCATATGGAACTGTGGGTGTTTAGAAATTGGTTTCATATTAGTGCTGAGTACATTGGATACTTTTTCTTCCATTTTTGAGATACTTCACTAAGAAGACTATGTTCCAGTTCCACCCATGTAAACATAAAAGAGGTAGTGTCTTCATCTTTTTGAGGCTGCATAATATTTCATGGTGTCCATATAGCACAATTTATTAATCCATTTGTGGGCCGATGGGCACTTGGGCTTCTTCCACAACTTTGCAATTATGAATTGGGATGCATTAAACATTCTGGTGCAAATATCTTTGTTATAAAGTGATTTTTGGTCTTCTGGATATATACCTAGTTGAGGAATTACAGGATCGAATGGCATTTTTAGATCCCTAAGTGATCTCCAAACATCTTTCCAAAAGGAACATATTAGTTTACATTCCTACCAGTCGTGCAGAAGTGTATCCTTTTGAGGGCCCCCCTGGGCCATTGAAGCAACACCCCAAATACATTACTGACATATGATCACATTAAGAACCTTTTGCACAGCCAAGAACACAGTACATAAAGCAAGCAGACAGCCTTCAGAATGGGAAAAGATATTTGCAGGTTATGTCTCCGACAAACCTTTAATAACCAGAATCCACAGAGAACTCAAACGTATTAGCAGGGAAAGAACAAGTGATCCCATCTCAGTGTGGGCAAGCGACTTGAATGGAAAGTTCTCTGAGGAATACAGGTGCATGGCCCACAGACACATGAAAAAATGCTCATGATCCTTAATCATTAGAGAAATGCAAATCAAAACCACTTTGAGATATCATCTAACTCCAGTAAGATTAGCCCACATAACACAAACCCATGACCATAGATATTGGTATGGATGTGGCTTTTTTTTTTCGTATGAAACAGAGTCTCACTGTTCTGCCTTCAGTAAAGTGACAAGCTGTCATAGCACACAGAAACTTCAAATTCCTTTGCTCAAGTGATTCTCTGGTCTCAGTCTCCCAAATAGCTTGGACTACAGGTGCCCAGCACATTGCCCAGCTATTTTTAGAAATGGGATCTCGCTCTTACTGAGGCTGGTCTCCATATCCTGAGTTCAAGCAATCTGCCCAACTTGGCCTCTCAAAGTGCTAGGATTACAGGCATGAGCCACTGCACCTGGCCTTCTGACTTTGCTTTTAATACTAAGAGTAGACTTAGCTTTACTGTTTGTTTGTTTTTCTTTGTTTTTTTCTGGTTCCATACAAAAGGAAGTACTATTATTTCCTGTTCTTCAAAATATGATATTGTTATTTTCAGTGGGAATTGCATTAAATCTGTATAGTGCTTGGGGTAGAATAGGCATTTTTGACGATTGTGGACCCTTCCCAGCCAAGAGCATGGTATTTTTTTTCCATTTGTTAGTGTCTTCTACAAATTCTTGTCTTAGGATTTCATAATTCTCTTTGAAAAATATCTTTCTTCTCTTCTGTTCGGTATATTCCTAAGTGTTTCATTTCATTTTCTTTGAAGCTACTGTGAATGGAATTGTGTCCTTGATTTCCTTCTCAACTTGGCTGTAACTGGCATATACAAAGGTTACTGATTTGTGGAGATTGATTTAATACCCTGAGACATTACTGTATTTTGTGATGACTTCCAGAAGTTTTTTGGTTGAGTCTCTGGGGTTTTCAAACTGTAAAATCATATCACCAACAAAGAGGGAGAGTTTGACCACCTTTGTCCCCAGGTGGATGCCCTTTCTATCCTTCTCCTGCCTGACTGTATTGGCTAGAACTTCCAGCACAATGTTGAATAATAGTGGATATAGTGGACATCTTTGTCTAGTTCCAGTTATCTGTGAAAAACCTTTTACTCCATTCCATATGATATTAGCTGTAGGTTTGTCATAGATGGCTTCAATCAACTTTTAAAAACATGCCATTGTTGCCTATTTTCTTCAGTGTTCTTGTTAGAAATGGATGCTGAATTTCATGAAATATTTTTTTCTGCATCTATTGAAAGGATCATATAGTCTTTGATTTTACTTCTGCTTATATGGTGTATTATGTTTATGGTATGTTAAAACAACCTTGCTTCCCTTGGATGAAGCCTACTTCATCATCATGAGTAATTTTTTTAATGAGTAGTTGCAATCTATTACCTAAGATTTTTTTGAGTATTTGTGCATCGATATTTGTTAGTAAAACTAGTCTGTAGTTCTCATTTTTTAGTTGTGTCATTTCCTGGTTTTGGAATCAAGGTGATGTGTGGTTCATAGAATGTGTTGGGTAAGGTTCCTTCCTCGTCAATGTTCTGGAATAGGTTCTGCAGTGTAGGTATAAGCTCATCTTTGAAAGTGTGACAGCATTCTGATGTGAAGCCATCTGGTCCTGGGATTTTTTGTTGGAAGTTTTTTTTTTTTTTAGTATTTCTGCAATCTCAGTGCTTGATATTGGTCTGTTCAAGAGTTTTATTTCTTCCTGGTTATGTGTAGGAAGATGGTGTGACTCCAGCTTTTAGTCCATTTCCCCCTCATTGTTAAATTTCCGGGTTTAAAGCTTTCAGTAGTAGCCAGAGATGATCTCTTATATCTCTGTGGTATTAGTTGTTATTTCCCCCTTTTCATTTCTGATTGTAGTTATTAAAGATTTCACTTTTCTATTTGTTGTTAATCTGGCTAATGGTTTATCAATTTTATTTATCTTTTCAAAGTACCAACTCTCCGTTTTATTAATTTTCTGAACGATTCTTTTATTTTCAATTTCATTTATTTCTGATTTAATTTTGGTTCTTTCTGTTCTGCTAGGGTTGGTATTGGATTTCTCTTTCTTTCCATTTCTTTAAGATGATTCATTAGTTTATTGATGTGCTCTCTTTCTGTTTTCCAAATGTAAGCCTCTAATGTGATAAATTTACATCTTAGGACTGCTTTTGCAGTGTCTCCCATGTTTTGGTAGGTTGTGCCTTCATTGTCGCTATGCTCAAAAAGTTAATGATGTCCTTTCTTCTCTTTGCCTTGATTCAATTGTCATTCAGCTAAAAGTTCTTTAATTTCATTTTTTTATTTTTACCATTTTAATTTCTTTATTTTTTAATTGTGTATTTCTTTTTTTGTTAAGTCATAGACACATAAATCATGTATACATTAATGAATTTATGGGGCACAATGTGCTGAATTTATATACAATTTGGAATGCTTATATTGAACTAGTTAATTCCTTTGTTTGGGAAATGACGACTTTTGTTGAAGTCGATTTCCACCTTTACTGCCTTGTGGTGTGATAAGATACAAGGTAAAATTTCAATTCTTTTGATTTTGTTGAGGTTTGATTTGTGTCCTAAGATATGATCAATTTTGGGGACTGTCCCATGGGCCAACAAGAGGAACATATCTTCTTTAGCTTTGTGACAGAGTGTTCTGTACATGTCTCTCAACCACAGTTGTTCTAGGGGCACTTTTAAGTCCCATTTATCTTTGCTTAATTTCTGTTTAGAGGATCTGTCCAGTTCTGTAAGAAGAGTGTTATAGTCCCCTGCTATTATGTTGTTATGGGATATCATATGGCTCAGATTAATTAAGGCATGTTTCAAGAATCTGGGAGCAGTTAAGTTGGGTGCATACATACCTAGAATTGAAATGTCTTCTTCTTGTATTGTTCCCTTGACCAATATGAAGTGTCCATCTTTGTCTTTTTGATATTAGTTGCTTTAAATCCACTTGCATCTGAAAATAAGATTGTGACCCCTTTTCTCTTCTGATTTCCATTTGCCTGATAAATTGTCTTCCATGCCTTAACCATGAGTTTTATTTTGTCTATAGAGGCTAGATGTGTTTCCTGCAGTCATAAAATGGATGGTTTGTGTTTTATTAACCAATCAGCCAGCTTATGTCTCTTCAGTGGGGGAATTCAAGTCTTTAACAATTATTGAGATAATATATAAGTGTGGTGGAGTTCTATTCATCTTACTTTGTGAAGACGCATTGCTTAGTTTTATCTTTTGCATCGTTGTGGAAGCTAGGTTTTGTCCAGTGGTTTCTGGGTGTTTACATTGGTGGTAGTCCATTGTGATGGTCAGTGTATAGAAAAGGCCTAAGTATTTCCTGCAGTGCTGGCCTTGCTGTAATAAACATCATCAATGTTTGCATATCAGTAAATTATTTGATTTCTCCATCAAGTTTGAAGCTGAGCTTACCAGGAAATTTTATTCGGGACAGAAAATTGTTTTGTTTAGTCTGAAGGTAGATGATCATTCTTTTCTGACTTGAAAAGTTTTTCTTTTTTTTATTAAATGATAGCTGTGTACATTAATGCAAACATGGGGTACAGTGTAGTGTTTTCATATACAATTTGAAATATTTTCATCTAACTGGTTAACATAGACTTTATGTCATTTACTTAGCTGTTGTGTTAAGGCATTTATACTCTAGTTTTAGAAAGATTCACTTATACCCTTGCAAGACAGACCATAGAGGTGATCTTTCTAATCTCCCTCCCTCCACCCATCCACCCTTCTCTCCTCCCTGCCGCCAACCCCTCCCCATATTCTTGGGCTAGAATTAGGTTGTAGTGTTCATTTGAGAACTATAAATTAGTTTCATGATAGGGCTGTGTACATTGGATACTTTTTTATTCCATTCTTGTGATATTTTGCTAAGAAGAACACATTTTCCAGTTCCATCCATGTAGACATGAAGGAGGGAAAGTCTCCATCTTTCTTTAGGGCTACATAGTATTCCATGGTGTACCTATACCACAGTTTGTTGATCCATTCATGGATCAATGGGCACTTGGGCTTCTTCCATGACCTGGAAATTATGAATTGGGCTGCAATAAACATTCTAAAACAAATATATTTATTGTCATGTGATTCTTGATCTTCTGTGGAGAAAAGGGAACACTTCTACACTGCTGGTGGGAAAGCAAACTAATATGTTCCTTTTGGAAAGACATCTGAAGAACACTTAGAGAACTAAAAATTGACCTGCCATTTGATCCTACAATTCCCTTATTAGGTATATACCCAGAAAAGTTTCATTTTCAAAAGATCAGTGGACGTTTTTAATCCTTTCAACACTGTGGAAGTTGGGTTTTGATCACAATTTTCAGAGTGAGTTTACTTTGGTGGTAGAGCATTGTGCTGGTCATTATGGAGGATGGTTCTGAGAAGATCCTGAAGAGCTGCTTTAGTTACAGCAAGTTTCTTCCACGTGTGAGTGTCATTAAAGTATTTGACTTTTCCATCATAAATGAAACTCAGTTTATCTGGATACAGGATCCTGGGCTGGAAGCTGTTTTGTTTTATAAGATTGAAGTTTCATGACCATCTTCTTCTGGCTTGAAAAGTTTCAGCAGAAAGACCTGCAGTCATTCTAATATTATTCCCCTTATAGGTTATGATTTTCTTATGTCTGGCTGCTTGCAGGATTTTCTCCTTCCTGTTAACTTTGGTGAAGTTAATTACAATGTGTCTAGGGGATGCTTTATTTGAATTGAGTCATGCTGGGGTTCTGAATCTGTATCCTATCTAAATTTCAGTATCTCTTGCCATGTTTTGCAAGTTTTCCTCTAATATCTTTTGGAGTAGAGCATCTGTACCTTTTGGATCATTCTCATCTGCTTCAGGAATTCCAATGAGGTGAATGTTTGCTTTTTAGGAGTGGTCCCACAACTCTCTCAGGGAATGATAAATTTTTGCACTCCTCTTCACTTAGTCTTTGAGTATTTGGGAGCATTCAAAAGCTTTGTCTTCAATGTCAGAGATCCTTTCTTCTGCCTGCTCCATTCTGTTACTGAAGGACTCAACTGTATTTCTCAGATCTCTGCAGGATGCAAATTCTTGCCTCAATTTGGCAAAATCTTTGGTGATATTATATTTGAATTCTTGAGACAACTTTTGAATTACTCCCTGAACTTCTAATTCCAATTTTACTTCAATTCTTTTAATGTTCTTTGTCATCCAAATTCTGAATTTGATTTCTGACATCCCAGCCATTTGTTTTTGAATGGGATCTTCTGTTGCATCTCCTTTGTTGTACCTTGTGGGAAGAGATCTACTCTTATTATTCATGTTGCCAGGGTTTTTCCACTGATTCTGCCCCATGTTTGTTTTTCACCGTTTGGCTAGAGAAGCTGGTAAGGTGAAATTGAATTGAGGGCTCCTGGAGTTGTAATTAACCAGCCCTTTACCAGAGTGCTGGGACTGGTGACTGCGGCTTTTCCCCTATGGCTTTACAAAGGTCCCGTTCAGTACTACAGCCTGAGACTCTGGGGGCCCACTTGGTATGAAGGGGGTAGGTGGCTCTGCCTTGTATTCAGGTAGACTCTGACCAATCCTAGAGAATCAGTGGTTTGGGTTGAAATCTCAGCTGTGAAGGAATATAAGCACCTAAGACACCCCAACACCAACAGGCAACAGCTAGAAGAAGAGAATCAAACCCTCCCACTACAACACAACCAGGGTATAACCTTGAAGAGTCTGCAGGTGATTAGCCGAGATCAAGAGTTCCAAAACCAATTGTCCTGGGAAGCACAAACATGGATCAAGTGGGAGAGTTCAAAAGGTCTCCAGAAACTGGACAGCAGGGTTCCATTGGCAGCTCATGTGTGACTTTCTCTGGTGGCCCATGGTGTCAGAAAGGCCTGCCCAGCAAAAGAGTTATTCCAGGAGGGCTGGAATACTACCAGGCTTATCAATATTCTCCATTAATGTGAATGGCTTAAGTTGTCTGCTAAACAGGCACAGGTTGACTGACAGGATACAAAAACACAGAACTGATATCTGCTGCATGCAAGAATATCACCTTATATTAAAGGATAAATTTAGGCTCAGAGTGAATAGATGGTTATCTATAATCCAGGCAAAAGGAAATCAGAAAAAAAGCGGGTATGGAAATTTTATTTGCAGATACATTAGGCTTTAAACAAATAAAAGTAAAGAAAGACAAGGATGGTCACTTCATACTTATAAAGGGAAGCAATCAACATGATGAGATTTCAATTATTAACAATTGTGTGCCCAACCAGAATGTGCCTCAATCAATAAGGGAGACCCTAACAGGCATGAACAATGTGATATCTTCTAGAAACTTAATAGTCAGAGATTTTAACACCCCTTTGGCAGTGTTGGATAGATCCTCCCACAAGAAACTAAGCAAAGAAATTTTGGACTTAAACTCCACCACACAACAACTGAATTTAATAGACATCTACAGAAAATTTCATCCTAAGAAAACTGAATACACATTCTTCTCATCAGCCCATGGAACATCCTCCAAAACTGATCACATCTTAGGCCACAAGGATAACCTCTGCAAATTTAAAAGAATATAAATTGTTCCTTGTATTTTCTCAGATTATCTCATGGAAAAAATTGAACTCGCCAATAACATAAATGTGCATACTCATACAAAGACATGGAAACTAAATAACCTTATGCTAAATGATAGCTGGGTCATAGGTGAGATTAAGAAGAAAATTACCAAATTTTTGAACAGAATAATAATGAAGACATGAATTATCAGAACCTCTGGGATACTACAAAGGCAGTCTTAAGAGGAAATTTTATAGCACTGCAAGCCTTCCTGGCAAGAATGGAAAGGGAGGAAGTCAACAACTTAATGGGACATCTCAAGCAACAGGAAAAGGAAGAACATTCCAACCCCCAAATCAGCACAAGAGAAGAGATAGCCAAAATTAGAGCAGATTTAAATGAAATCAACAAGAAAAGAATTAATCAAAACCAGCATCAATGAAGGTGGTGCCTGTGTCTCAGTGAGTAGGGTATCATCCCCATATACTGATGTTGGTGGGTTCGAACTGGACCCCAGCCAAACTTCAACAACAAACAAAATAGCTGGGCATTGTGGCGGGCACCTCTAGTCCCAGCTACTTGGAAGGCTGAGCCAAGAGATTCACCTAAGCTTAAGAGCAGAAAGTGGTTGGAAGCTGTGATGTCACAGCACTTTCCCAAGGGTGACAAAGTGAGACTCTGTCACAAAAAAAAAAAAGAAAAAAGAAAGAAAGAAAGAAAGAAAAAAAAGAAAACAACAATGAGTCCAAAAGTTGATGTTTTGAAAAGTGTAACAAAATTAATAAACTTTAGCTAGCCTAATTGAAAATAAAAAATTAAAATCCCTAATTTCATCAATCAGAAATGACAAAGGAGAAATAAAAAGACCCCTCAGAAATTCAAAAAATTCCTTTTTTTAAAATGAAATCATAGCTGTATACATTAATGCAATCATGGGGTACAATGTGCTGGCTTTACATACAATTTGAAATGTTTTCATCAAACTGGTCAACATAGCCTTCATGGCCTTTTCTTAGTTATTGTGTTAAGACATTTATATCCTACACCTAGTAAATTTCACATGTACCCTTGTAAGATGCACCATAGGTGTGGTCCCACCCATTACTCTCCCTCTACCCATCCTCTTCTCCCCCCTCCACTCCTTCTCACCTTTCTCCTTCTTCTTGGGCTATAATTGAGTTATATCGTTCATAAGAAAGCTATAGATTGGTTTCATAGTAAGAGAGTGCATTGGATACTTTTTCTTCCATTCTTGAGATACTTTGCTAAGAAGAATATGTTCGAGCTCCATTCATGTAAACAAGTAAGAGGTTAAGTCTCAATCTTTATTTAAGGCTGCATAATGTTCCATGGTTTACATATACTACAATGTATCCACAACAATATATAATTTAAATACAAGCCCTAGTAAAGCTCCACTGCCATACTTTAAATATCTTGAGATCTTTAAAAATTTCATTTTAAATGGAATCAGAGAAAAACTAGAATACCCAAGACATTACATAGAAATAAAAACAAAGAAAAATAAATTACAGTACCAGAACTCAGACTATTCTATAAATCGATAGCGGTCAAAACAACATGGTACTGGCACAAAAAAAAAAAAAAAAAAGAGAGAGGTAGATGTATGGAACAGTTTGATCTATGCCAAGCCAATTAAAAACAGTCAGTGGGGAAAAGATTCTCTATTTAACAAATGGTGCTGGGTGAACTGGCTGGCGACCTGTAGAAGACTGAAACTGGACTCACACTACACCTCTCACCATTAACTAAAATAGACTCTCACTAGATAAAAGATTTCAACATAAGACATGAAACCATAAAAATATTAGAAGAAAGTGCAGGGAAAACTCTTGAAGAAATTGGCCTGGGGGAATATTTTATGAGGATGAGCACCCTGGGCAATTGAAGCAACATCAAAAATACACTACTCGGACATGATCAAACTAAAAAGCTTCTGCACAGCCAAGAACACAGTAAGTAAAGCAAGCAGACAGCCCTCAGAATAGGAGAAGATATTTTTAGGTTATGTCTCTGAAAAAGGTTTAATAACCAGAATCCACAGAGAACTCAAATGTATTAGCGAGAAAAGAGCAAGTGATCCCATCTCAGGGTGTGCAAGGGACTTGACGAGAAACTTCTCTGAAGAAGGGAGGCACACAGCCTACACTCACATGAAAAAATAAATGCTCATCATCCTTAGCCATCAGAGAAATGCAAATCAAAACTACTTTAAGATATCATCTACCTCCAGTAAGATTAGCCTATGTCACTAAATTCCCAAACCAGAAATGTTGGTGTGGATTTGGAGAAAAGGGAACACTTCTACATTGCTGGTGGGAATGCAAACATTACTATTGGAAAGATGTTTGCAGAATACTTAGAGATCTAAAAATAGACCTGCCATTCAATCCTACAATTGCTCTACTAGGTATATATTCAGAAGACCAAAAATCACATTATAACAAAGATATTTCCACCAGAATGTTTATTGCAGCCCAATTTATAATTGCTAAGTCATGGAAGAAGCCCAAGTGCCCATTGACCCATGAATGGATCAAATTCAATAAAATTCTTAATGAATACTACAAAAAAATATATATTCTCAGAAAACTGAAAATCTGAAAGAAATTGACCAATACTTTGAATTACACCACATTCCTAGACTTTGCCAGAAAAAAATTAGAAATGTTGATGAGACCATTTACCCTTGGACCACACCTATGGTGCATTTTACAAGGGTACATGTCAAATCTACTAAGTATAGAGCATAAATGTCTTAACACAATAATTAAGAAAATGTGGTGAAGGCTATGTTAACCAGTTTGATGAAAATATTTCAAATTATATATAAATCCAACACATTGTACCCCATAAATGCACTAATGTACACAGCTATGATTTAATTTTAAAAAGTTGAACAGACCTATATAGAGTACTGAAATAACCTCAACTATGCTAAATTCCCCCCCCCCAAAAAAAAAGAAGAGCCTGGGACCAGAAGGTTTCACATCTGAATTCAAACAAACCTTTAAAGAGAAACTATTACCTATATTACATAAACTTTTCCAAAGCACAGAAAAATAAGGAATACTTCCTAACACATTTTATGAAGCTAATAGAACCCTTATTCCTAAGGCAGGAAAATATTCAACAAGACAAGAAAACTACAGACCAGTATTTTTTTAAATGAATATAGATGCAAATTATGGAATAATATCCTAGCACACAGAACTCAGCAACACGTGAAACGAATTATACACCATGATCAAGTTGGTTTTATCCCAGGGTATTAAGGCTGGTTAAATATACATAAATCTATAAATATAATACATCACATAAATAAAATAAAAAACGAAGACCATATAATTCTCTCAATCAGCGCAGAAAAAGCTTTGATAATATCCAGCATCTTTTTATGATCAGAACACTTAAGAAAATACTTACAGAAGGGACATTTCTTAAACAGACAGAGGCCATCTACAGCAAACCCACAGCCAATATCATATTGAAGAGAACAAAATTGAAAACAGTTTCACTCAGATCAGGAACCAGGCAAGGTTGCCCGTTGTCCCCAGTGCTTTTTAACATTGTAATGGAAGTCTTAGCCAATGTAATCAGTCAAGAGAAGGTGGTCAAGTGTATCCAAATAGGATAAGAGGAGATGAAACTTTTACTCTTCTCAGACTATATGATTGTATATCTGGAAAACCACAGGGATTCAAGTACAAAGCTCTTAGAAGTGATCAAAGAATACAGCAGCATCTCAGGTTACAAAATCCATACTCATAAATCTGTAGCCTTTATATACACCGACAATAATCAATCTGAAGAAACAGTCAAGGACTCAATTCCCTTCAGAGTAGTACCAAAGAAGATAAAATATTTGGGGTGGTTACCTAACAAAGGACGTGAAAGATCTCTATAAAGAGAACTATGAAAACACTGAGAAAAGAAATAGCTGAAAATATGAACAAATGGAAAAACATACCATGCTCATGGCTGGAAAGAATCCACATTGTGAGGAGATGGTTGCAAGATGACAGCCAAGTAACAGTTTCTGTGCAGACGGGCGCAGTGAGAGGGGGGAGAGAAGACTCCAGGCATCTCTGGCTGGTGGCTTTTGCCCAGAAGCTTCCCTTTGGTGACACAGTGAGGGACCTCTGGACCCCACAAGGAGGATAGATGTTTGAAAACTGGCAAGTGCTGGGTGCGTTTGTTCAATTGTAACCATAGCAACAGTGAGATTTCAAGCAGGAAAAGCCTTACCTGTGGGCTGTTTTAGATTTTTTGGACTTGGGCACTCGATTGAACTGCCTTGGGAGATCTTGGGTGGGTGTGCAGATGACTTTGGGCATTGTCTGGAGGCCCTGGACTGAGCCACTTAGCCGGAGGGGAGCTAGTCTTGTTCAACTGTGGGCTGCCTGCACAGGTACTGTGGGGGAGCTGCCCCTGCGTGTTGCAGTATGGGGTTGCTGGGAGACCTTGACCGACCAATTTAGTGACTGAGCTGCCCAAAGGCGGGGACTGAGGTGCTGAGGAAATACAGAGATCCAAGTGTTTGGCAGATTAACAGCCTCAGCCCTTGGGGGCATAGAGGGAGTCTGGGATTGGTGCACTGGATAGGTGGGCAGCCATGCCAGGAAAGATCCCAGTGATAAGTGCTTTCCTTGGAAAGCTTCAGCTCAGCCAAGTTCATAGTTTGGAGTGTCTTTTAAGTGGGCTGAGGAGATATTTGGACTCCCATGCCTGCAGGGTCTGAGAGACCAGCAGAGGCCTCCAGTCTCTATCTTGAACAGCTGTATTAATACTGCAATCATCATCTCATACCTCAGAAGATCACCTGTTGTCCAGACAACGTTTAGCAGGATATATATACTGCTTGGTTGTTTGGTTTTGGGATTTTCTTTCTTAACTTCAAGATTTGTGCTTGACATTTTTATTTTTTTTTTCCTTCTTGCTCTTGTTTGTCCCTTTTTGCACTATTCTAGCTTAAATACAATCTTCCATTTTGGGAAGAACAATTAGAATTTAATTTTTGTCAGTGTTTCTTCCCCGATTATTTCCCTCCCCCCCAATTTTATCCCATTAGAGTTTTTGCTTGTTTGTTTTGGTTTGATTTGTAGTAATTTTGTCTTTCCTCTATGCCTGGTGGAGGTGGGGTACTGTGTTTAATCTGACTGGCAAAGAGATGTTAAACATAAGGGAATCATCCATTCCAGCACCCCCAGAAACTGGGGTTTTTTAAAGGTTGGGTCATAGTACTCTACTATACACTTATATTACTCTTGTTTCCTTCTTTCAATGCCTTTCTTCTTTTTGTAAATATTTCCTTTTACTCACCCCCTCTTATTTCTCTTTTTTCTTTCTTTTTTATATCTTTTTCCCCTTCTTCTTCTTCAATCTTTCATCCTTCTGGTACTGTACCAAAAGGATTCATTAAAACTTTAGGCCAGAGGCACAGTTACTCAAAGAGCAAGAAGAAGTGAAAGGAAAATTAGGTTAAGGAAATAGGCACAAGAAAGCACTCATGAAGAAGAATCAGGAGAAAAATCCTTGTAACATGAAATACCAGTTCAGAGTAACCTTTCTAGGGATCATGAGGTAGCTACAGCAGAGGGTTTCTCCTATAAAGAAATGTTAGAAATGACGGAAAGGGAGTTTAGAATACAGATGATGAAAACAATGAAGGAACTGATGGAAACAATGAAGAAAATTGCTGAGTAAGTGGGAAGTAACCAAAAGGAAATCCAAAAACAGAATCAAATAAGAGATGAATGGTATGAAGAATATAGAAAGGATATAGCAGAGCTGAAGGAATTGATCTAACTGCAGATTAGATCATGCAGAAGAAAGAATCTCAGAGGTTGAGGATAAATCTTTTGAGATGACTGAAATAGTGAAAGAGGAAGAAAAGAAGAGAGAGAAAGAAAACATTAACTGACAGAATTACGGGACTCTATGAAGCATTCAAACATATGAGTTATAGGTATCCCTGAGGGGGAGGAAGAATGCCCCAGAGAAATGGAAGCCATTCTAGAGAATATTATAAATGAAAACTTCCCAAATATCACCAAAGATTTTGACATACTCCTTTCAGAGGGATATTGGCCCCCGGTCGCCTCAACTCAAACAGACTCGCCAACACACATTGTGGTGAAACTATCAAAAGTCAAGACAAAAGAAAAGATTTTGCAAGCTTCCAGGAGTAAGCACCAACTTAACTACAGGGGCAAATCTATCAGGGTGACTGCAGACTTCTCTAATGAAACTTTTCAAGCCAGAAGACAATGGTCATCTATCTTTAATCTACTTAAACAGAACAATTTTCAGCCCAGAATTTTATATCCTGCTAACTTAAGCTTTAAAATTGATAGAGAAATCAAATCTTTTATTGATATGCAAACACTGAGGAAATTTGCTGCAACAAGGCCAGCTTTACAGGAACTATTTCAACCTGTTCTACACGCTGACCATCACAATGGACCTTCAGCAAAGTAAACATCCAGAAATTAAAGAACAGAACCTAGTTTCCACAATGATGGAAAAGTCAAAAGTAAGCAATAGACTTTCACAAAATAAACTGCATATAACACTACCACACTTAGCAATTATCTCAGTAAATGTGAATGGCTTGAGTTCCCCATTGAAGACACATAGATTGGCTGATTGGATTAAAAAACATAACCATCTATTTTCTATCTACAGGAAACACACATCACATCAAAAGACAAATTAAAAGTTATAGGTTAGGGTTGCCAGTCAATTTTTCAGGCAAACAGAATTCAGAAGAAAAGAGGGGCTGCAATCTTATTTTCAGATACATGTGGATTTAAAGCAACCAAAGTGAAAAAGGACAATTATGGTCACTTTATATTGGTCAAGGGAAAGTTGCAACAAGAAGACATTTCAATTCTAAATATTTATGCACCCAGTTTAAATGCTCCCAGGATCTTGAAACAGACCTTGCTTAGTATGAGCAATATGATATCCTATAACACAATAATTTCAGGGGACTTTACCACCTTTCTCTCAGAGCTGGACAGAACCTCTAAACAGAAATTAAACAAAGATATTAGAGATTTAAACTAGACCCTAGAACATATGTGCTTAATAGACATATATAGAACACTCCATCCCAAAGATAAAGAACATACATCCTTCTCATCTTCCCATGGAACATTCTCCAAAATTGATCATATCCTAGGACACAAATTAAACCTCAACAGATTCAGAAGAATTGAAATTCTACCTTGCATCTTCTCAGATCACAAGGCACTAACAGTGGAACTCAACTCCAACAAAAACGTTCAACCTCAATAAAAGGCATGGGAGTTAAAAAAATCTTATGCTGGATGACAGCTGGGTGCAGGAAGAAATAAAAAAAAAATTATTAACATCCTTAAGCATAGCAACAATGAAGACACAAGCTACCAAAACCTATGGGATACAGCAAAAGCAGTCCTGAGAGGAAAACTTATCGCTTTAGAAACCTAAATTTGAAAAACGGAATAAGAGCATATCAGTGAACTCACAAGTCATCTGATGGAAGCCTAAACCCAGAAGTAGAAAAGAAATATCCAAAATTAAATCAGAG
>CAUYQV010151704.1:0-16430 GCA_963574575.1 Galagoides demidoff
TCACCTGTTCCCCCCACCCTCTCCAGCCCATTTCCCTCCTCCTCCCTTCTCCCCCCAGAGTCAACTCCAGGAACAAGGCAAATCCCTCCTCCCCCCAGGGTGGCCGAGAACACGTTACCAGGCCCCCTTCTTCCTCCTAGAGTTGCCAAGAACAAGCTTCAGGTACAAGGAAAAAAGTTCCAAGTTTTACAAAACCCCCAAGTTCTCAGTAGATGAACAATGGTGAAAAAATCACTGTGACTTGATTAATTACTGTTGTATAACCATAACCATTGTGATATAAAATGTATCCATTGTCAACTGAAACTGTATTAATTATCGTTCCATTGCTGTATCTATGACTACCTGAGTTGTAACACCACTTAACCAGCCACCTTTCGCTTCTGTAATATGCTTACACAAAGCCTATAAAAGGCAACTCACCCTCACACTTGGGCTGCTGACTGTCTCTCGGAGCAGCAGCCCCTGCAGCAGGTAAAATAAATGACCAATTAATTAACCTAAGTGGGGGTCCGAGTCTATTTTTCCAGGTCCCCTAAGTTATTTCACTACCTCACTGGCAGCGCCTGTGGCTCAAGGTGTAGGGCACTGGCCCCATATGCCAGGGGTGGCCGGTTCAAACCCACCCTGGCTAAAAACTACAGGAAAAAAAAATTATAAAAGACCTATCTCACACTGACTCTTTGCTCTGCCTCTTAGAAGTCAGCAGGACACCATTCAAGCAGGTTCTGGACACAACCAAGTGATTTGCATTTCAGGAAACAGTAGGAGAATGTCCCATCTCACACAGCAAATGTCACTGTGAGATCCCCTTGCAGGTTGCATGTGACCCTGACAGGGGTAGGTGCTGGGATTTTAACTCCTGCCCTGCCATATTCAGATGAGGACGCTGAGACTCAGAGAGGCTGGCTGACCAAAAAGGGCACAGCTGGTAACAAGAGGACCCTTTACTTAACACTGGCCTTCACACTCCCATTCCAGGGTTCTTGTCACACCTATAAGTTTTCCCCTAAACTACATCCCTGGCACTCCTGCCTTCCCAAACAACAATGCTATAGGCATTGATGTTTTTTTCCTAACCCTTTCAAAATTCCTATTTTTTTCCTTTCATTGATATATCATAATTGTACCTATTTTGAGGATATGTGTGATATTTTGATATATGACACAATATGTGATGATCAAATCAGGGTAATTGGGATATCCAGATGATTTATTTCAATTAATTAAACTTCATTTTTTGTGTTTTCAGTGTCATTAAATCCCTTGAGATCATGGCCAAAACTCGAAGATCTCAAACCCGAGGAAGTGGAGAATTAGAATTAATTCAGATATTTTGGCCCATGAAACTAAATCCTTTCCAGAACAAAAAAGGCATAACAGAAAATTTGCTTTTGTTTTTAGCTAGTATAGAAATTTCCAGATGATGGACTATAACTGCAATGAACTCTAACCCTTTGGAATAAGTCTTTCCTTTTTTGATCACATATTCACAGGTGGAGCATAAATAACTTGTTGCAGGACCAGGATTTCACCCTCCTTGCTGGAAAGGCAGGTGGAGAAGGGCTGTAGATTCAATCTGTGGCAATTAGGCTACCAATCTTCACTGACTCTCCAGAAGGAAGAGGAGCCAACCAACACCTGCCTCCACTCAGTTCCCAGTGATAGACCAAGAAATATGGCCAGCTGCTCTGTTCTCCCACAAGTCTAAGAAAATGCGATACTCCTGAAATGGCCAGGAGCCATTTAGAGATGAACACATCAAGTCCCTAGGAAGGAAGAGAAGGAGGATCTTCCCCATAAATCCTCTTATCTTTCTCTGTAATGTCACATGCACAGAGCCCGGGGAGGAACACAAGAAAAAGACATCTGCACTCCCTGTTCACTGTAACATTATTCACAATAGCCAAGGTATGGAGCCAACCTAGGTGTCTATGAATAGATGAGAAGATAAAGAAAATGTGGTATATACACACAGCGGAATACTACTCCGCCTTAAAAAAGAAGGAAATCCTATCACTTGCAACAAAGTGGACCAACCTAGGGGACAATACATTAAGCAGAATAAGCCAGGTACAGAAAGAAAAATATTGTATAATCTCACTTATAAGTGGAATTTATAAAAGTCGAATTCACAGATGCAGATTGCAGAATGGTAGTTACCAGAGATGGGGTGGAGGATTAGAGAGATATTGGTCAAAAGGTCACAAATTTCAATAAGATAGAAGACTAAGTTCTGGAGACCTACTGTACAGCAGAGGATCATAGTTAATAACAATTGCTAAGAAAGTAGATTGTAAATGCCTCCATCACAAAAATGATAAGGATGTGAGAGAATTGTATGCCATAAATATATACAATTTTTCATTTGTTAATTTTATTTTTTTTAACTTTATGTAGATGAGATCATACGGTAAAAAAGAGAGAGAATGCACACAGGGTCAAGAATAGCCTGGGTCCTGTTTTAAGGTGGATGGGACTCTAAGTCTATCAAACAAAGATGGTAGCTTTGAACTTCTCAGTTCCTAAAGAGTTACCAGGCTGTCTACAATGAAAGGAAATGACCGCACAAAAGAAGTCTGTTAATTAGCTGAGCCACCATTCAGCTTCACTGCGTTATGTTCTAGCTCTAAACCCTCCTGAGACAGATCTGCACTTCCTGGGGTGTTCTCTACATAGGAATTTTCCTGAGCAGAAAGTCTCCCAACTTGTTCTCCAGACTTATGTAAGGTCTTTTGATCGGAACCTAAAATCTTACATTATAAGAAATATTCCTGATGCCAAAAGCATTTATTAATAAATAATGAGTGATTGGGCAAGATAACAATAGAATTCCAAATAACAATCTAGTTTCTCTGGAAAGCATGCTTACTTCCTGTCCAAGAAGTTCTGTTAGCTCTTGGCATTGAGTGTATATGATTTGGAAAATATCAGTAATATTTCCAAAATGACAGATTTTTTTTTTTAGGCTACATGAATAGATCTCCTTTATCCAAGTCCTTAAAAATACTATCTAAGCAGATTCCAGCCCTTCCTTTCACTGGCCTGAAAATTATATTGTTTATTTACAGACAGTCTGGATTAGCAGAAGCATAGAAGGTGCTCCGTGGGAAGTCCCTTCCTGCTGCTAACAGACCTTAAATATGAAATGGGTATCCAGAGTACAAATGAAATCAGAGGATTTCTACCAATAAAGCACCTTGGCAGCACCTGTGGGGACCTAGGGGAATGAAAGTTATTGTTTGCAAGCTGTGTTGATGATGTACTGTTGGTTTAAAATAACTATGAGTCCACTGAGCCCAGTGTTTTCTGCCATTTTTTAAGCTCAATGTTGAGAGTATCTGTCTATGTTAGCATGCCTTCTTTCAAAGGTGTCCAGCACACTTTGTATGTATGTCAGTCAGTGGCATCTCTAACTCATCATTAGGCTGATCAATCCCTATGGGGAAACTGAGGGAGCCTAGTGCTAGGAAACAAGGATGGGACACATCAACTTTCTCTTTTGTGTCCATGAGGACCCTTTCCTGACACATACCCCCTAACTCTATCACCATTCCCAGTGCTAGTGGAATAAATATTTATAAAGAGTAGAATCAGTTTTATGGAGTGCAGGTTTTAATGAAGACAGGAATGTATTTACCCACCCAACCTCCATCTATCCTCTGCCTTTTGTCAATAAAGTTTGACTGCATCTGAAGGAGAATTTCACAGTTCTATAAAGAAAGGCAGCTTATAGCATGAAAAGCCTATAGTTTTTCAGAATAAGAAGAAAAATTTAAGCTGGAAGTGGTTTTAAAAAGCCTTTCCAATATCCATTTCAAGAAACAAAAACCATCTTATCCATGTCCAGGGTCTTTGAGATTTGTAAAAGTAAATCCTCCTAGTATTTGATTATTTCATTCCCAGGGGGACTGGCACATGCCAGAAGCAAAATGAACGCCTTTTTTATGGATTTCTTTCCAGCATTAGCTTTATTATTGTTGTCATTGTTAGGTTAGGCACTGGTTTCACCTAAAGCAACAAACCATCAAAAAGTTACAGCCTTTAAGGCTCCCCCTAAGTTATCAGCACATCTAACATGGATCTAATATTAGGATTGTTGCATATTTATTTCCATCTGACTATGACTATGCATAAATTTGAGCAACTCCCTTCATCTTTGTGAACAGAAAAGCACTCCAATACCCTATAGATTTTCCCCAAAAACAAATGGAAATATTATTGCCTGGAGAATTTCAACCTTAGTTACAAGATCTCATCCTACATTGCCTTCAGTCTTCCTGACAGCTATGAAAAATTCGACATAGTGGAACAGGGACTTAGATGGAGATGTATAGTGAACTCTTGGTAATGTGGGTCAGCAAGCAGAAGGCAAAGTGTTGTTCCAGGCAATAGTGTGGGATCCTAGAGGTACAAGCTGAGACTTACATGGCTCTCTACCTGCCCAGCACATAGCAGAGATCTTTGAATGCTTGTTGATTTTCAGTTCAACTGCAGAGGATGGTGGAGGCAAGAGCAACCAGATGTCCCAAGACTCACCGTTTGACAGGTATAATTTGTTCTGCTGAATTGGTCAAGTTAAGGCCATTTGGTATGGTATGATAGGTAGGGGAGAGAGGATAGGAGGTGATGGAGTACTGGAAAGGGAAGAACTTGGGTATTGGGGGAGACACATGTATACAAACAGGTGATGTCAATTCTAGTGATCCATCCATTCCCAGAGGGACTTCAGCTGATAACTTGAGGTAATTGACAACTTCTTCAGGCAGATTTCAGCATTTTTTCACCACCATCTGCAATAGGGGAAGAAGAAACTGAATTTAGTGTTAAGTCCCAACAACAGAGTTAAAGTTGGGAGTCAGTCATGGAGAAAGAGTATATATAATATAAGGCACAATAATCAGATGTCTTCAGGGCAGAGACTGATATTAACTGTGTGTGGACAACCGGGCATACCATTGAGAATGGAGGTCTTGTGATTTTTGCACACTGAGTCAGGGAGTACTAGGGCTGGATGGGCCACTCAAATAAGCAGAGCTTGTCCTTGTCATGACAAATATCAAGTCTGAGACTGTGACTTAACTCCAGGACCCCAAATGGTGGGTGTCAGGCTACTGTTACAAGCTGTGTCCCGGTCCCAGGAATAGTTGGGAGTTTATGAGGTCCTGGGTCTGCAGGGAAGAGGAGCTGAGTTCAGCCAAGATAGGCAGAGAAGAGCCTACAGACTCTGCCTGGCCATTTTCCACAGACTCAGAAACATGGTTGGTTGTTCAGGCTCAGATTGAACCAGAACAGTGCAGAAAAATTAGTAAAAGATGATCTTGGCCTGATTTCTTTTCTTTGTTATTAATGAAAGGGAAAAAGAAGGTTGTTAAATGTCTTTTCTAGGCAGCAGATCCAAGTTCTTGACTCCTTAATTGAGTCCTGGATGATTTTTCCTTAATTTCCTGACACAGGTTTAGGAAGGATGGTGAGTAAGCTAGATGTGTCTTGCTTTGGAGAATTTTGCTCCCCTGGTGTTACCAGGCAACTGGATAATTTTTATCAAGAATGCAAAAGCAGGAAAGATGGTCAAGTCCCATAAGTCAGTGATCATCTGGGAAAAGGTACAGTGGGGGCTTCTGGAAAGTGGCAAAGAGAGGAGAAAGAAACCAGTCACCATGTGCAATGACCATGGCACAGATCTCTGGCACAGAAAGTAAGAAAAAGAGATGATAGAAGTCTCAACAGGAAGAGGAAAAGAGGCTTATTTCCTTGAGATCCATGGTGTGCAGAGATTAATAACGGATGTTCCTGTTTGGCCAACTGAAACCTCAAACATAACACATAGCATCTCTACCCATGTTTTCCCTCACCGTCATCCTGCTCTGAGTTTTTTCAAATTATACTCTATACTCATTGTATAAGTCAGAGTTCAATCAGAAAGAGAGCCCGCCAGGTTTCCAAGTGGGAAAGGTTTTAATAGAAGGAATTAACACTTACACAACCATTGGGAAGACTTGAGGAACAAAGATCAAGGTAACAGCTGATTTTCATGAAATCAATAAGTGACCAGAGCAGGAAGGTGGCTGCCCACAACCTTTGCCACCCACAGCACAATGCAAGCAACTCTCAGAAGATTGCCCAGAAATTGCAGGGAACCTGTCATCTTGGCTTCCTGCAGCACCAAAGCAGATAGTTCACAGGAACGCACCAGAAAGCTCTGCAAACCTCACCTTTGTCGCCCTTCCCATCTGTCCGTGATTGCTGTCAGAGAATAATGACTTTGTGCTGTCACCTGTCAATGTTCACAGTAGTTTACAGAAAGGCCAGCAACCCAGAACCATTCTGGAAAGGAATTCTGGGAAATAGAACTCCAGACATCTCTGCAATGATGATGTAACGATGAAGATGGTGTAGAAGGAGGCCGAGAAGATGCTGAGTTAACTGTGTGTGGACAACCGGGCATACCATTGAGAATGGAGGTCTTGTGATTTTTTTTTTTAATTTTTGGTATGTGATTTGTAGATTTAAAGTTTGCTATTGATTTTGTATTGAGTACGTTTCCTTTCACAGGCTTACACTGAGTGTTTCTAAAATGATAACAGACTGCCAGCTGATGTAGTCATTCCTTCTCTGAATATTTGCTGAGCCCCTAGCAAGAGCTCAGGGATATCCCCTGTAGCAAGGGCTGGGGATACACTAGTGAATGAGACAGACACGATCCCTGCCCTCACAGGCCCACAATCTGACCAAGGGGTGTGACACAGTAAGAAGTGAACTAAATGAACAGGGCAATTTCTTTTTTTAACAGCTTCCTTGAAATGTATTTTACGTGTCATAACATTCACCCCTTTTAAAGATATGGTTCAGTAACTTCTAGTAAATTTACTGAGGCACACGACAATGACCATAAATCAGTTTTAGAACAATTAATCCCCCCAAGAAGACTTCTCATACCCATTTCTGTCCCCAGCCCCAGGCCACCCCACTGTTCTACTTTCTATCTCTATGAATTTGCCTTTTCTGGAAAATTCATAGAAATGGAGTCATTCCATTAATTTTGATTTAAGAGAAACATTACAATTTAAAGGGATCAGAGATATAAGATAGGGCAAGTGGGGTGGGAGGACTCACCCTATTTGGGATGCTGAGAGGAAAAATTCCTCAGAAAGGTTACATTCGAGCTGAGATGCACTTTTCAGATATATGTTGACTTGTTGTCAACAGCATGAGGTCATTTGATATAAAATACAATTGCACCAGTCCATTACAATTGTGGCTTGGATGTGAGGGTTACATTCCTTCTCACCAAAGACCGTCTATGGCAACAGTCATGCCCTACGAGGACATGCTCTGGAGACCTGTGGGTTTGCAGAAGAGAACAATCTTGTAAAGAGAACTCAGGAAGTTCTTGAAGGAAAGGGACAAAGTTTTCTCTCTGAAGAGCATGGTCTTCAGACTCTATTTGCAAACAAGTCCAGTGCCCTACCTGAATACTCAGACGCAGGAAGAGACAGAATCAAACCCACAAGGGTACCGACTTCAACTCCTCCTCTCCCCCAGAAGCTACAAAAAATTTTGGCCCTCCCAGCAGTATGGGGGGGAGGCAAGGGTAACGACTCTGGAATCAGGTAAGTTTTCCAAATCTCAGTCCTTTCACTTCCTTACTAGGTGATCTGAATTGCCATTTCCTTGCCTGCAAAATAGAAATAAAAGCTCTCATCTTGTAGGACTGTTTTGAGGATTTAATGGGGTTATATATGAAAGCCCTCAGTCTCATGCCTGGCATGTCACACGCCTTCAATAAGTGACACTTTTCCTTACTTTGACGGGAGGCGCTGCAGACTCAAGAACCAGGGAGGTAAAAGGGAACACAAGGTTATACACTACTTGGTAGATCAATTTTAACTACTCTCGCTGCCACATTTATGTAAAAAGGATATTAAAGCTGCTACCAGGCATAATTAGGTAAAATGATTTGTCTCTCAGAGGCTGCCAGGGACAGGTCAGACTGAACCACTTCTACAAATGCAGGAGCTTAGAGTACAAGGTGACCCTGAGATTGAGACCCCACCTCACCCCACCTTGGAAATACACTCAGTTCTGTGGAGTCTATTGAATATCCACTGAGATGGAATGGCTAGAGCCAATCTTACCTTCTTTTTTTTTTTATTATTTCTTATAGCATAACTGTGTACATTAATGCAATCATGGGGTACAGTGTGCCGTTTTCATATACATTTTGAAATACTCTCATCAAACTGGTGAACATACCTTCAACGGTAGAAGACCCAACGGACATCAGAATTAGTCCGATTTGGGGATGAGAAGACTCACTACTAAAAGCTAGGTAGAAATGGTGGTTGAAGGTTCAAGAAGCGGTGGGCCTTAAGAAGCTAAAAACATAAAGTGGAGGAGGGGCAATAAAAGCAGGTGGTCTCATGGCTTGGAGCCTCTAGGACATCTTGACCACCATCTCTCCAATTTCCTCCCAGAACTTTTTCTGAAAGCACAGAGATGAAAACCCTAAAAGGATTGCTTTTGGCAAGTAAGACCCATTAAAGGGATAAAAACGACACCTGCGATGTCTGTGTGGTGTGTGGTTCATTGCTGGCATCGTCTCGTCTCAGAATTCAGTTCAGTAAATAATTCAGAGGAAATAGAAGGAAATATCTATCCCTTAGCCCCAGGGCTTTCAAAAGGTGATATTAATTAGTATTGACTAAAGAAAAGCCAGCAACCAATTGTCTTTCTCTGTCACCTTCCAAGGGAGCTATTTTTACGTCTTTTCAAAATCTGGAGAAAAGACTTTAGAAGAGGCCTGCCATGTCGAATTCACCCGGCTGAGAGGTGAATTCATCCGTCTTCTCTGAGAGGGGAGAGAATTGGAAGATGCACCATGATTTGTAGATACAGAAGAGAGAGTTATCACTCTCCAGAGCAAAGCCTCAGCAGTCATCAGAACAGAGTTTAAATCCCAGCTCTACTATTCTGCAAGTGATTTGATCTCTCTGGGCCTCAGTTTCCTTCTCTGTAAGCAAAAGGGACAAATAACAGTTCCTACATCACAGGCTTGTGATGAGAATTAAAGGAGATAATTCATGCAAAGCACTTTGTACAGTACTTGTCACATCATAGTGCAATGAAAATGGGCTCTTCTTATCAGTATTAATGTATTCAAACGGGAGAGGTTGCGGTGCGCTGGGAGATGGGGCATAGGCACACAAGTGTGATGGAACGAACCCCTGAGTTTCCACTCTGGCTCTGCCCCCGTAGTTGTTTAGACTTCCAAGTCCTCTAATCACCTAGAGAAATGGGAGTGATTTCTCCCATAGCCCCAGCATTGCTATGAGGAACAAAATGTTGTTTATTGAAAAGCACTTTGAAAGTGCAAAAGTGAAATATTATTACTGAATTGTGAGTTACTTGGGCCTGGTTCTCTTCCTTTCCTCCTTGGGGCCACACTCTGTTTGAGCCTATTACTTTTCTTGCTGGGACCAACAGGGGTACGCAGAGAGAAGGAGGGCAAGTTGTGTACACCTCAGTCCATTTTATCAGGGATTGTCAATCCCACCATCATTTCCTTTTTTTGTTATTTGCTTGTTGGTTGGTTGGGGTATTTTTGAGACACAGTCTTGCTCTGCCACCCAGACTGGAGTACAGTGGCACGATCACAGCCTCCTGGAGCCTCGAACTCCTATCTAAAGCGATCCTCCTGCCTCCAGAGGAGCTGGAACTGCAGGCACGCACCAGCACACCTGGATAACTTCTAAAAATATTTTTTTGTAGAGATAAGGTATCACTCTGACTCTATAATATTTTCAGGGAGAGAAAATGCTGAAGATGTGATTGATTCACAGCACAGATCCTAGAGAAATGGGATACGTCCATTTTCCAGAATAAATGTAGGTTAGTATGAAGAAATCAGATTTTGAAATCAGAGCTGTTTCAACTTTTAAGAAATCCTTATTCCACTCCCTTTATATTTATGCAACCATGGGTGAATTACTTACTTCTCAGAGCCTCAATTTCTTCATCTATGAAATAGACTTAGAAAATATATCTAATGTGTAGAGTTGTTAAGTATAAAATGGGTAAAATGCAGTGCCTGTACATAACGGGCATTCAATAAGCGGTAGTTATTCTACATTGAAATATTTACTTCTTTCAAATCCCAACTATGGTATTGATTTTTTAGCACTATCAAGGACTTTTTATGAAACCCAGTAAAAGTCCTACCCGCAGACTCGCATGAGACTTCTTCATTATCCTCCCCTTCCCTTCAGACCCATGCTTCTTGCCTCAGACATCACCCTATAATTCAGCAGATCACGCAGAGTTCTGTGTGGCATCTCTTGAGCTTCTTGCTTTCAAACTAGCAGCTTTCCCCTTCACAGAGACAATTATCTATAGAATTAATCACTCTCCAGAATCAATGTTCTATCAGTGGAAGGATGCGGAGTGCTACCTTGTGCAAGCAAGTAGTCTGCAAGGCCCCAGGGATACAGAGTGGTGGAATATACCATCCCTGACCCTGCAGAGAAACAGACCCGTCCAGTCCACAGTGCCAGAGCAGGGAAACCAGGGCTGTGCTAGTGCAATACCCTAAGGTCTGTGCTCCAACAGCCAGAGAAGATGACCCTTAGGCTGGGCCTTGGAGGGTAAGAGTTTGCCAGGTGGTCAAAGGAGGGGAAAGACTCCAGGCAGAGGAACCATGTGGGCAATGGAGACTCAGGAAGGGGAGAAGGGTGGTTTAGCTGGAACAGGATAGGTTGGAAAAGTGGTAGGAGAAGAGATTAGAGAGACAGTTCAGGAAAAGATGCTAAAGATGTGAATTAGAGCTGAGGGTAAGGAGGAAGGAAAAGATCTAAGAGACATTCCTGAGGTTGTGCCCTCAGTTCTTAGCAACCAAAAGAACAGGAAAGAGCAAAAGAAACGAGAACAAGAAAGAGCATCTACGATGGCTTTCAGGTGTGTGATCTGGAGGTGGAAGGAGTGGGTGGTGGCAGCTCCACTGGCTAAGATGGGGTCCTAGCCGAAAGAACAGATCATGGTGGACATTTGAGCTCTCTCTGGCATATGTTAAGTTTGAGATGCATGTGGAGACCTTTCAGGCCAGGTGAGCTCCATACAAAGCCATATCCAAGATATAACTCCATCAGACCCCTGGGGAATGTGCTGGATAAAGTGTGCGTCCTTCTCCCTAATAAGTGGCTACATAGAGTTAGCCAACTGGACCTGCAGAAGCGTCTAGACTAGACAGATATAAGGCTTGAGCAGGCATCCTCATTGATGCGTTCCCTGAACTCATGATATAGAAAAGGCATTTCTTTGTACCCCTTAGCTCCCAGAAGAGGAAGGAGCTCATGGTAGGAGCTTGACGAGGTACGTCCGCTGGACTGATTCCCTTGACACAACCCTCCCCTTCCCTTCCTCATCTTTCCTGGAGCACTCACTTCTTTCTTCCTTTCATCTCCTTCTGCTTCTCCTTTGCAGCTCCCAGTGAACATTTGATGAATCCTGGCTCAGCAAATAGGCTGAACCCTCCACTTAGAAGACAAGCCCCAGCTTTTATCCTCCTCTGCGGGTTTGAGTTTGCTAGAATCAAAGTAACATTAGCACGATTTGTTTGGATTAGCGTGAAGACTCCTAATCCGCTCCTTTGCAATATTCCATATTTTAATAACTTTAATAATTACTGCTTCCTTTTTCTAATTAAGAGCTTAGAGACAGAGACCTTGGAGAGGGACCAAATCTGTGGCGTTTGGGATTGTGGCAAAAGGGAAGGAACATTTGCAGAGCAGAAGCAATATTGGGAGCTGGCTACAAAGCACTTGGATTTTAATTCTGTGACCATTTATGGCACCCGTGCTACGAACAAGGCTGTGAATTCCGGAGACTGCAGATGTGCAGGAGATTCCTCCATCCTATTTGGGATTCAGTTGGGATGCCCCAGGTTGCATTCGGACAGAGGCATAAATTCTATCACAACATCCTCCCGTTGATATGGCTATCAGTCCTGAGAATTTAGGGCAAAGTCCAGACCACCTAAAGTCTATCTCACTGCTCCAACTTTGGGGACAGACACTGGTGAGTAAGCAGAATGGCTGCTGGGGAATTGCCTTCAAACCACAAAACTGCGTCAGACCCTCAGCTCCAGGAGCAGCTCTGTGTCTTAAGATGAGCCCTCTATACCAGAAGCTAAAGGCCTAGCTGATCCCTCACCTTATTTTAACCTTTTTCCTTTGTCCAGCATTGCACAGGTGTGGAGTGGCACCCACCATAAAGGGAAGCACTATCCTCTGGGCATGGGGTGAGGCCCTACTGACACAGCTGCCAGGCTGGAGCTCAGAGGGGTGGTAGATCTTCTGCTCTTGCTTCAACCAGCCCAGGCCCCCAGACAGAATCCTTTCATCATCTTTCTGTTTGAAGCTCAGCTCAGGAATGAACGTTTCTGTGATGGGTTCTAGGGTCTTCCACTCCAGGCACCATCTTCTTCCCTCCTGGGGCCTGTCTTCAAGAGCTAGAAAGCTTCTACTTTGGACTATTCACATGAAGGACTGTGTTGTCCCTTTTTCTTCAATCGCATTGCACCTATTCTTTTAATGAAATGTGTCTTTAGTGATTCCAGGGGCCTTTGCCTTCTTAGAAGACCTTTCAAATGATTCCACTCCTATTCCTCTAAGGAATTCTAGCCTCAGGGAGTCAGAGGTGGCTTTCTGTACCTTGTCACCAAAGAAGAGAGAAAAATGCACATATTAATTCTCAAATGAGCCACCCTCCTGAGAGGGATGCTGAACCATAGAGGTAAATTGAACACCACCTCTGCTTCTGAGGAATCGGATGTTGGCAATGACATTCTTGTAAGGCAGAATCGACTAAGTGTTAAATATAGGTTCAAAAACACTCTCATTACTTCTGACTTGGTGAATCAAGAAGAGTTTCACAAAGGAGGTGGCCAATCCCAGATTTTGAGGAAAAGAAGGATTAAATAGATGGATATGAAGGGAGATGGCATTCAAAGATGGTGGAGCAGAATAAGCCAGCCAGGGAGCTTGAAAATGCAAACTTTCTTTAGAGAATAACAAGGCATCTAGTATTAATAAAGAGCTGGGTTCATGCAGGGCTGGACAGGATATGAAGCTGAAAGCGTCTAATGACACCCAAGCCCAAGGGTTTGCATGCTAGGTAAGGAGAAGGGTCTTTGTGTTATGGAAGATGGGTAAGCACCTCCACAGGTTTCTAAAGAGAGAAATGGTCCAGTCTTTCCTCAGATGCATGAGCTCTCAGAAGATCACTGCTTATCCATAGAAAGGACAGAGATATTGATGAACAGTCCACCAGCACGGGTGCTATTGGTCCCAACCAGGAAATGAGAGACGTAACCAGGATGGGGGTGGTGAGAAGCAAAGGGAGACATGGTGTAGAGAGAATCAGTCAGTTTCTGCAACTGACTAGCTGAGGCATCATCGCCTGTGTGTACGTTTGATCCCTTCCCCAAAGTCCCCAAACACAGGAACCATATCTTATCCATCTTTGTGCCTCTGCTGCTTTACAGAACAGGCAGACCGGTGGCTCTCATTATAATAGAAATCTTAGCACAGTGACCATAGGTAGATATCAAGGCAGCCCGCAAATCCCTCCAAAATTGTACACAGAATTTTGTGTCCATGTATATCAGAAACCTTTCTATTGGAGAGGGCCTATAATTTTTTATCAGGTCCTCAAAGAACCCTGTGACCCAAAAATGGTTAAGAGCAACTGCTCTAGAAATTTGTTGTCTTCATAAATGTTTCTGACTCTCAGTTTCTGTTTTTATTCCTTCTCTAAGTACCAACTTCCTATAAAAAAAAAAAAAAAAGACAGGGTCAATAACATTAAATGGACACTTCGATCATTATTTATTTTATTTGTAGTAAAAACCCAAGATATAAATTCAGCAATGAGGCTAGGTTATGCTGAAACACTGAAAAGCGTTTTCCCAGCCCATAACTGACCTCATTCTCTGCCAACACTTTCCCTTGCAGAACCTACTCTCTAATAGCTGACGCTTCTATGAGAATGTGAATCAATTTTAATTTGGACTTCGGCTCCTGCAGCAAGTACCTTTGTAGGAGCCCCTTCCTGAGAATGCCAGCTTGCACCTTTTACAGCGGGTAATTAGGAGGAAGGCCTAACTGCCACCTATTCCATTTCTATGACAACTAGAGAGAGGGGATAGAACTTGCATTTCTGGATAATGGTCACCAGGGGTCCTCATTGCCCAAAGCCAGCCAGAAGAAGGAGGTTATGTTGTTTACGGGTGCCGAAGCAATCCAGGAATATTGTTGAGATGCTGGGAATGAGGGTCTCAGGAACACCCTTAAACGATTGGATTCCCTGTGATATCCCTGTGCTTTAGGATGACTACATAATGGAGTATTTAAAAGTGAGACTGTCCTGGAAAACCTGGAGTGTATGTTCCCTAGAAGAAGAAAATAGACCCTGACCTCAAGAAATCATGAAGTCTAGCTGGAGAGCTAAGAACCACACATAGGAAAAAAGGATCTAGTTGGCAAAGGAACAAGGCAGCATGTGTTTGGTGCAAGGTAGATTATTAGAGAAGGGGAAGGGAGGGTATAGGAATTCAGAGAAAGGAGCTGCCACCATGCAGTGAGGTATTCACAAAGGAAGACACATATTTGGGGACAAAGGCAAAGACTTCACATACTACAGCCTTCCACCCACTCACATTGAACTTCATTATTTTCCTCTAACATTTAAGGAGCACCTACTATGTGCTGGATTCAAAACCAGGCCATTTTACATATATTCACAACTACACGAATATATGAAGTAGGGACAATTCTCCCCATTTCAGGAATGAGGACCAAAGCTCAAAAGAGTTTAGGTAAAGGTGTGGGCATCTGTCCTTAGTTTAGAGTGAGAATTCCCACACAAAGACACCTGCTTTTCTTACTCACATAGGTGCTTCCCTAGATGGTCCAAAATGCCTCTGGTTGTATTTTTGTGTTAGGAGGGTCAACACCATCCTTCTTGTGAATCCCCTAAGAAGATGTCATATTCATGCAATATTCACACACTCTGAAATGACTCTGCAGGTCTATGAGATGTGCTATGTCTTGGTTGCTGAGGGGCACAACTAAAGTCTCTGTAAATCTGAAATACCAGGAATCATCTCATCACTAATGAGGGCACCCAGCAGCCACCCAACCTCCATCTCTGCTGGGCTTTGTTCTTGGCAAAGAGGGTGCTGCAATTCTTATGAAGAGTCTCAGGGTCACTTGAGATATTTGGTTGGGCTTTACTGCCTCTTATCTGGGACATGATAGGCCCTAAGACAACTCTCATAAACTAGGACTTCCCAAGACACACCCCCAGGCAAGGGTCTACCATCCAAGTAGCAGTGAACCTGGCCAAAGACCCATCTCAGAGCTTCACTCTCCTTGCAAGCTCTTTAGGAAATGAGAAGGGATAAGGAAAGGGGCTGTGAGGGGGATGGGAGGAAAGCCTGGCCTGCTGACCAAGGAAGTCTGGAGGCCCATAGGAACATTCACACTCAATAGTCTCCTCTCCTCAGCAAAAAAAGAAAAGAATGTGGGTATGAGGTAGCCTAGGTAACCAATGATCAATAGAAAGAGACAATAGTGAATGACCAATAGAAAAGGGCAATAATGCCTGGAGGCACAGAGAGGCCAATAAAAAAGCTACAGCCAATTTCTACCAGAGAGAAAGAGGGCATGTATAACTGCATCTCAGTCTCTCTCTCACCTCTTCTCCTTCGGGAGAGGGACCCACTTCCAGCCCTCTTTGGAAATAACCTAAACTTTCTCTTTGTTCTTAAATAAAATGTCTCTGGGTTACTTTTGCTCTCTGTCCACACTGCCTGTGCTGCTCCAGTTTTCTTTTCAGTTTCCACTGACTTTTGCTTCGATTCCCACTATGCTTTGGTTGAAATTTCTAGCTCAGCCGACTAATCAAACCAGCTCAACTGGGCTTGGGAATCCTGGACCCCTGACCCCCAACAGGAAATGTTTGCCTTCCCCTTGCACTAGTTTCAGGTGTATGTGTGCTATTGACAGTGGCTTCTATTTATTTGGAGTTTCATGCAGCAAACAGACCCTTTCCTACCCTGTGGCCTTTCTGGCAGCACAAAGAAGGTGGCAGGTATGAGTGGGCTCTGCTGTCCCCTCCCATCCCCAGTCTCCAAGATGCGGCTGTCCTACTGGGCCTGTAGCTCAGTCCCCTCCATGGAACAGGCTCTGCTCCTGGAAGGTGTTCACTAAGTGGGTTTCAGATGCAAGAACTAAATTCTTTTTTTTTTTTTTTTTGAGACGGAGCCTCAAGCTATCCCCCTGGGTAGAGTGCCATGGCATCACAGCTCATAGCAACCTCCAACTCCTGGGCTCAAGCGAGTCTCCTGCCTCCGCCTCCCAAGTAGCTGGGAC
>CAUYQV010151705.1:0-11590 GCA_963574575.1 Galagoides demidoff
AGAGTCTGTGAGGTGCTGGCTCCTTGAATTTCTGGATTCTGAACAAGGAGTAGAGATAAGTGGCTTATGTGATGCATTTGCAATTAGACTCTTCAAGAGATGGAACATCCCAGGACTCACAGGAGACAAAATTAATAGCCATTGCCTTCGCTGGTCTGTGAAAACTCACTCTCTGTGCTGTTTTTGTGGAACGCTTCAGCCTTCCTTTCTTAGTTATGCTCTGTAACTTCAAGTGAAACTAGAACAAAATCTCTCCATATTGTTGAAGGGTCCCTGGCCCCTTTATTCACCTCCCGTTTTAATAAAGCAAAGATAACTGACCACCCCACAGGAGACCGGCTCATCGTTGTTAAACAGCTATTGAAATCCAGGACTAAATTGTTCGCTCAGTCTTTAATGGATAGATGTTCAACTCCGTTAGCTCCCCCTTGTTAGTTTTTGATTAAAGAGGAGGATGCTTGGCAAATGCGTTAAGTGGCCCCTTTGTTGTTCAGGGGAAAAGTGTCTATGAAAAGCTCTCCTTAATATCCCACGGCTTGGTGCTTCCTGTCATTCAGGGCAGTTGCCTCCTGATACCCAGCTGTCTCCAGCCTTGTTTTTCTGAACCGCTCTACCAAGGCAAGTTATTTTAATGGTCGCCAATTAGGAACTGGCTTCATTTCTTTTATAAAACTGCGACTGACTCTGCAGACGGTGCTGCTACTCACTCTTGTTTCTAAGATGTCAGCATGCTTTCCATCTGTTCCCAAAGGAGTTAGTGCCTTTTCTGGTACATTTATTCGCCTATAAATTTGGGGAATATTTAAAATATAGAATAGGCATATCTATTCTGAGGTGTTTATCACAAGGTTACCAGAAGAAATTATTATAAAATAAGAGAAAACGATTATTTTTGCTACTTTTTCAGTATTTGCTCTGTCAGGCACCATCTGAAGCAATTTACAGCAACCGTACCAAGTCCATGTTTATTCCCCATTTTATACATGGGGAAACTTAGGCACGTAGAGATTAGGTAATTTATCCAAGTTCACATGGTTAGTATGTGGCAGGGTTTTGTTTTGAACCCAGATAAACAAGCTCCAGAGAATATGTTCCTGATTCACACACTGCTCTGACACTTAGAAATAAGATGGCATCAATTCCTCCTGCTATTTGTGGCTCAGTCTATTTTTTATGCCCCTGGCGTGGCTGGAGAAGCAGAAGCTCTGTGGGGTCATCATGTGACTCCTCCAAGCATAGACCTCCTCCTACTGATTGGACTTCCTTATATCCTCTGAGAGGGAGGGAGACCCTCCTGTGCTTGCTGGGGGGGTCCTGGGACCTCTCCCTACTGATCAGCCTTCCTTATATCCTCTGTGAGGAGAAGGAGGCCTCCTGTGTTTACTGGGGGTCCTGGGACCTCCTCCTACTGCTCAGCCTTCCTCTCTCCTCTGTGGGGAAGGGAGACCCTTCTGTGCCTGCTGGGGGTCCCACCCACTCAGCTTCATATCCTCTCCCCCATACCTAGCCGAGTGCTGTCTGCTCTCCAGGGCCCCCAGCCCACTCATGCTCCAGCTGGTTGGTCATTTCTTTCCATAGTCATGTCACCCCCCTACCCTCTAAAATTCAGTTACGTGAGAAAAGATGCCTCTTCACAGAGGCTGAGTTTGGGCTCTGCAGGGCGCAGAGTGAGTCTCCATTTCCCCACCGTCCATACTATATGGTTTTGTACAAGGCACATATTTGAGCCTGAATTCAGTTAAGCTGGTGAAAAATTTGATATCAAGTTATGGCCAAATGAGGAGATGAGGGCTACATAATCTGGCTTGCTGCAGAAAATGTGTAAGAGAAGCCGGTTGTAGTGGGTAATTTCAGGTTAGTGTCAGGGAGGAGAACTGGTGAGTGCCATGTTTTGGTGTTCCCTGGTATACAAGAGTAGGGCCCACTGCATCTTATTTTTGCCAATACCTGCAAATCCCTCCGAGCGGAACCACTGCTGTGTCTTCCTTCCTGTCATCTCTCTGCGGACGTGACTGGTCTGTGAGTTTTCTTCCATTCACACAGTTTTCCTAGAAGTTTTAATACAGGAAGAAGGTGGCCAGGAGGTCATAGAGTGATAAGAAAGGCATTTCTGTCTAAGATCCTTGGCTCCTTTTTCCTATTTAATTACTCATTTTGATCTTTAATCTCACCAAATTTTTTGGTGAACCTTTTTTTTTTGCAGTCTTTGGATGGGACTGGGTTTGAACCTGCCACCTCAGGCATATGGGGCCAGCGCCCTACTCCTTGAGCCACAGGCACTGCCCACAGAATGTTTTTTTAATTTCAAATTAATATATGGGTACAAATGATTGGTTTACGTAGGTAGCATTTGTTAGGTAATGTCTAAGTTGCAGCTGAGCCCTTCACTCAGAAGGTGGGCCATGTACCCCCACATTGTGCCTGTTAGGTGACAACTGACCCAACCAGCTCCGGACACCCCTTCCCCTTCCCCCACTTGAATTTAAGTGTGTTTTATTTTTCTTGTGTGGCGTGTAGTTGTTCATTTACTAGTTTCAGAACAGTATTGTGTAGCTTGGATGCTGCTTTTCCATTCTGTGACACTTTACTTGGGAGGATGGTCCCCAAAATCTATCCAGGTAAATACCAAAAAAAAAAAAAAGTAAAGTCTCCCTCTTTCTTTATGACGGAATATTATTAGATGGTATACATATACCATGGTTTATCCATTTGTGAGTTGATGAGCACTCGGTTCTTTCTGGGCAATTATGAACAGAGCTGTGATAGACATTCTAGCGCAAGTGTGCTATGGGAGAACGGCTTCTTTCTCTTCTGGGCAGATGCTGTAATGGGATTGCAGGGTCAAATGGAAGGTCTACTTTCAGCTCTTTGAGGATTGTTTATACTACTTTCCGAGAGGGCTGTATTAGGCTTCCCTTCTCTCCACACCCATTCCAGCGTCTGCAGCGTGGGGACTTTGTCTCACAGGACATGTCCACATGGCCGTCCTATGTGCTGGGGGAAAAGCATTGGCTTTGGAACCCAACACATGACATGTGTAAATCTCAGAGCAATTTATTTTGGCTCCAGTAATATTTATAAAATCCTACTGTGTGCCAAGCATAATTAAGCAGTAGTGATATAAAAACAAATGAATCCTAATCTCCTGCCTTATTATAGTACAACTTCTCGAGCTTTGTGGGTGAAAAATATTAGCCTGCATAGAGCCTCTGGGAACTTAGGACATTTGGGGGTTTAGGCAGCGTTTGGCAGCCACATTGCCAAGGCCTTGTGTTTGCTGTTACTTTGACAGTGGTGCTGAGTGCAGAAAAGACTACAACAAAATACTTGTTATTAGGCTATTTTCAGTTTTGTGACAAGTTGACATTCACAAAGCATTAGATCAAACTGACACATTTATTCCTATATATACTGGAATCTTTCCTTTAGTTAACCAATCCAAAATTTGCTAGCTGAAACATTTAACCTTTGGTGAAGTTGGGAAAACATGACATCTGTTTTTTGATTTTATAAAAATATACGATAATAGTTTGGCAAGTTTATTCTAAACTTCTCTTATCATTCTGAAGTCATTTCTACAGAACCAGATTACATATGTGATTACATTTTATATCATTAGTCTGCCATATTTCATTTCTGTATTGCTAATTTTAAATAAAATAAATGTGAGTAAAATGATATTTTTTCTAATACATACACTATACATACAGACATATTTTCATTCTTTTCTGTAATTTTTATGAATGCAAAAAATAAACAAAAATATCATTTTTCTAATTTGGCCCTTTTATCATCCTCACTTCTGTTAAAGCAGGTTCTTTTTTTTTTTTTTGGTATGAAAGGTCTTTATTGGTGGGGAAGAGAGGCTGCAGAGCAGCACCAAGGAGGAAAGAAAAAGAGAAGAGAAGAGAGAAAAGAGAAGAGGGGAGAAAAATGAGGCGAGAGAGATGAGGAGAGAGTGGAGAAGAGAAGAGAGAGAGGGAGAGTAAAGAATAATGAGGGGGAGAGGGGAAAAAGAGCAAAGCAGGTTCTTGAATAATGTTACATAGTTCGATAGAGTTTTGTTATAACGATGATGAGAAAAACAAAATCAATTCCCCACCTGAACTGTCTGTATAGAATTTACACTCTCTCCCCCCTGTTCTGCCTGGGTTTTCCCTGGGTACTTTGGTTCCCTCCCTATATCCCAAAGTTGTGCACATTAGTTAATCAGCATGTCTAAATTGTCCAGGTCTGAGAGAGACAGAGAGAGAGAGAGAGAGCGCACACTCTCTGCCATGAGATGCTATGCTATTCAGTGTGAGATTCTGCCTCATGCCCTGAGTCATCAGGATAGGTGCTGGCCATCTATGTCCCTGAATTGGAATAACTGGACAAATAATTAGCTTGTTTTTATCAATCTGTCTTAAATGTGTATATAACTCACATTTATTTCAGTGTTTAACATTAAAAGTGTTTTGGTTCTTATTTAGAAATATGATGATGTTTTTGTGACCAGAAATATGCCCTAGGAATTGAACTCTTATTTACATCATTTAGCCTATGATAAAATTGATTTCACTATTCAGGATGTTCATAAAGTTCATGTGCTCTTACAAAATTATAAACATTTTAAAATTGTACATGAACTTTATGGACACCCTGTACATCAATTTGCTTGAAGTTGTGGTTTCCAAGAACCTATTGGCAATGTTAAGTAAGGACTTATTATATTTGCTTTTTCTAAGACATAAAGCTTCCCAACAGTGTCTACTATATTTTCAAGTTCCTTGTTTTCTATGGGGACTGTGCCTTCTCTTCCAGGAACCCTTCCTGATTCCCTTCCTTCATCTCTCTTGGGACTTTTCAGGAACTGGTCTTATACTTCTTAGTAGTGCCACTCTTGGGAAGTCAGGATGAATCTACATTGCTATTTCTATCATATCTTTAATTCCTCAATGCCAATCATTATATGTCTACATTTACTTGTCACTTCCATTAATATTTGTGTGTTTGCTTATTTTGAATATTGGATTTTATTTGGATATTTTTATTTATTTAAATGACTTTTTATTCATTTTATATTGATTGAAATAATTGGACTGGCTCGGTCCCTGTAGCTCAGCGGCAAGGGTGCCAGCCACATACACTAAGGCTGGCGAGTTTGAACCTAGCCCGGGCCTGCCAAACAGCAATGACAATTGCAACAAAAATATAGCCAGGTGTTGTGGTGGGCACCTGTAGTCTCAGCTACTTGGGAGGCTGATGCAAGAGAACTGCTTAAGCCTAAGACTTTGAGGTTGCTTTGAGCTGTGAGCCACAGCACTATACCAAAAAAAAAAAGAAAGAATTGGACTGAATGGAGCCAGTAAAAAGGATGATTCATAGTAAACAATCTGGGAGAATCACATTGCTGTTTTCAGTAAAGACAAACTACTGGCCTTGAGATGATTTTCTTTGGCAGATGGCCAGAGATTTAAAATTTCAATTTCATGAATCTGCATTTCCTTGAATTATGCTATTTGAACACAAGAATTGTTCTTGAGCCTCTTAATTCATTTCTAATTCATTTTGAGGCTGTACAAATAAAGTGATAGAGGCATTTCTATTGAGAGTCTTTGTTGGGCAGCATGAGTATTATCAATATTTTTAAAGGTTTTTAAAATCTTACTATCATTACTGTCATTATCGTTCTAATCCCAACTGTCATATACTTATCAAAAAATATGCATTAATTTATACTGTATTATTCAGTTATTTAGGACACACAATTATGAACCCATCTACATAATCCTATCATCTTGGTCAGTTGGCTGTTTGATATTATCTAAAAAAATGTATCTATATTAATACCTCTGTGGTCACAAGACTTAAATAAAACTGCAATGTTTTTAAATTATGTGGAGTTGGGAACAAAGAAGTTGCTTAATTTGGACCCTAAGAGGAACCAGTTCAGCTCAGCAAACAGAGCTGGAAACAGGAATTGTGATGTGGTACAAATGACACTGGGACGTGCTCAGTAAAAGTGTTCTGTAGGCTCATAACACAAAGAGTAGTGACAGTTATTTCCTCTGAGGAGAGATATGGAAATAGGTTAGGCCTCCAAGGGTATGTGAAAAGCTGGCTGGTTGAAAGGTTGTAAAGAATAAAGTTGCCGTGAGCTCCAGGCCCCTGGAAAGAGCCAAAATTCCTCTGTGACTGAGTGGGTGGGTTTGGTGAATGCAGCCACTATCCTCAGGATTTGATATAATGGTTTCTGGCAATTGTGAATAAGAAACATTTTCCCCATTTCCTCTCCCACCACTAGTTTATAAACCAAACTCTGAGTGTACAAACTCTGACGGTGGCTCCTCACCATGCTGGGCAGTTCCTTTCCTTGTGTAAATATTAAACATAACTCTCCTTCAGTTAATTCTTCCCCCGTGAGGTTTCCACATTGCCCTCTTCTGGTTTCATTCCCATTCAGTTTTCTCAGTCTTCTCTTTGGCTCACCATCCTTTGCCCTTCTGGATATTCACTTGGGTCCTGCCTGGGGTCTTTCTTTCTTTCCTCCCTCCTTCCCTGAGCTCCTGACCCTCCCTGAGACATCTCCAGGCATAGAAAAAAACTCCCACCTGTAGGTCTCAGGAGACGCACTTGACTGTGGATGGGAAAGGTGGGCAGGGACAGTGGGAGGATGGTGCAGGAGTCAGGGCTGAGCCCCCGGGGTCTACCCAGCGCTCTGATAAGTGGCAATGGGCAGTGAGACAGTTGCTCTCTTCCAGGTTGCTGGAGACCTTGTGAGGCGCTTACACCTCGAAGCCCATGCCAATAAACCTGTGGCCACCTACAGTGGGGGAACCAGGCGGAAACTCTCTACAGCCCTGGCCCTGGTGGGGAAACCTGACATTCTTTTATTGGTGAGTAGTATAAATATCAGTAACATGCCAATGTCTTGGAATGAGATACATACTGAATATGGATTTTAAAACTCCTTTAGCCTATCATTCCTGACAGGAAGTGACTTCAGAACTTACCACACTAGACTATGAACTAATGAAGAACTGCTTTACCCTAAGTCAGTACTTCCAAAATAGAATGTAAATATCATTAGAATTTTACAGAAATATTTGTATTTTGACAGATTTACTTATATTTTTCAAGTTGGAAATTAAATAAAAAATCAATATTACACCAGTATTTAAAAATAATAATAGAATTAACCTGTAATTCCTCTGGCACATCAGTCTCAAGTTTTCTTCTGTTTGCAGCTAATGTTTGTCATAGCAGTAGTGGCACCAGTTACAGTGAATTCTGAGGATGGATGTTGGGGGTGAGGGTGGACATGAAATGGAAAGTAGGGAAGGGATCCCAGCAAGAGGCTGGAGCAGGTGCAATGGCTCTGAGACAAGGCGGTCTGCAGACCACCAGGGACTGCACTTAACTCAGTTTGGCTGGATCACAGCATTGACTGGAAGTGACAGTTGTCAAGAAATAGAGACAATTGTTTTGCATTTAAAAAATACCTACATCTATAAATACTGCCATTCAAACAATAAATAAAGGTCATTATTTCCTGACATACATACACTGGATCCTACCAGTCTTCACACCCACTACCCGGGCTTCACACTGGGAGAAAGCCTCAGGGGCATCATAAAGTATGCGGGACAAAGCAGATTATCCTTTTTTGTCTGTTCATCAAATGAAAACAGCCTTTCAGGGTGTGGGGAGAAAATAGGGAGCCGCATCTGTGTTGGCAAATGGCTTCATCATTTGCTGGTTGTCTCTTGGAAACTCATCTGAATGTTCTTTTTACTCGCTGTAAGTTTGCTTCTGCAATGTCCTAAATTCATGCGCTTTTGCATACCTGCATATTCTGGAATCTATGCATTTTGCAAACTACATTTTCCTCTCAAGATGAGGCAGGGTTGAGTGGAGGAGTTAATGAGACATGGGCGTCCATTGCCTTGTGCAGAATTTCACTACACCCAGCCTCCCACGGTGCAGCTCCTCAGCTGACTGAAGGGGCCTGTGCTCGGGACGCATAGCTGTGGCTCACTGCAGACCCTCACCTGTTCTTCCTTCATATGCCCTTGCTCTCAGCTCCCCTCGGATGCCCAGGACCATGGCACAGCAGTCAAAATGAGGACTCTGAAGTCTGAATAACCAGGGTCATGTTTTGCCTCTGCAGTTTCCCAGAATGCAACGCTGCAGGTTCTGTTCGCTGCCTCTGTATCTGAAAGTGGTCCTGATAGCAGTGCCTGTCACATGGAGCCAGTGAGAGCAGTAAATAAAATCATCCATGTTAATCACATAGCCCTGTGGCCAGCACATGACAAACCACGATAACCATTCGTGACTCTGACAATGGTGACTGTTAGAGCATCAGACGAAAGAGGCACATGGTAGGTTTTTCATGGTTCTCCACAGAGAGACTGGCAGTGACGCTCAGAGCAGACATCCAGGCAGGAGTCAGGAAAATGCACAACTACATACCCAACTCTGATACTGAACACTGCATGATCACACCTTTTGTTCACCTATTTTTACTACTGGTATACATTCATCATTTGATTTTCAGAAGAGACTAGGTATTTATTTTCCTGTTCTGTGCCTCTCCCTATCCCTCTGTTATTTTCCTTCTGTTTCTTTCTTTAGGGGAGTTTATGACTCAAAGTGCTTAAGAAATATGTGTTTAGAATTCCCTGACTGCAAAGGGCACAGAAATACATCAGGCAGCTTGGCAAGAGTTCTCTCAAAAGTGGTTCAAATAAGAAATGCTTTGGTGTTTTTTGAAGGAGAAAGCTTCAGGTTCCAAGAAATATCAATTTATTTGATGTTTCTAAATAAATGAAGCCTTTTCTTGCTGTCATATGTCTTCCTAGGGGATATCATTCTGAAATTTTTGGGAGGTTGAAATTCATTTTAAAAACATCAAGGGTGGTTTACCCAACCAGATCATGGAGGGGAAGGAACCTGATGCATTTTAGCATTATGTTCCCAAGTTTTATTGAGGAATAATTGACAAATAAAAATTGTATATATTTTTAAAATACAGTATTTTTGATATACATAGTGAAATGATTAGCATAATCAAGCTAATTCATGTATTAATAACTTCACATAATTACCTTTTTTCCCTATATGTGCTAAGAACACTTATTATCTACCTTTTTAGGAAATTTCAAAAGTGTAATATTGCATTGTTATATATAGTAACAATAGAGTTCTCTGTTAGTCTGTTGTGCTGCTACAGCAGAGTGTCACAAACTGGGTAATTTATATAAAACGCAAATTTACTCTGACAGTTTTGGGGTCTGGGAAGTGTAAGAACAGGACACTGGCAGGGTTAGGGGTCTGGTGACGTCCCATTTCCCCTTCCAAGATAATATCTGAAACTCCATCCTCTAGAAGGGAGGGATGCTTTGTTCCTATAAGGCAGCAATTGGAAGGGCAAATAAGGGACAAAATCCCTTTGTCAGGCCCTCTTATGAGGGCACTTAATCCCATTCATAAGAGTAGAGGCCTCAGGCCCCAATCTTCTGCCTCCTAATACTGTTGAATTGGAGATTAAGTTTCAACGTGAAATTTGGAGGGGACAAAACATTCAAACTATTGCAGTCCCTAGTTTGTATATTAGATCTCCAGAATTTATTCATTCTGCATAATTGAAATTTATATGCTTTGACCAACATCTCTCCATCTCCCCACACTGGGCCCTTGGTAAATACCTTTCTGTTGTCTGTTTCTATGAGTTTGACCTCTTTGGATTTCACAAGATCAAAAAGTATTTATCTTTCCATGTCTGATTTGTTTCCCTTACCATAATGTCTTCCAAGTTCATCATGCTGTTGAAAATGGCAAGATTTCCTTCTAAAAGGACAAATAATATTCTATAATATGTTTATTCATAAATACGTACACTGTATATACACACATTTTCTTTACCCATTTGTCTATTGAGGAATAAATAGGTGATTTATATATATTGGCTATTATGAGTAATGCTGCAATGAGCATGGGAGTACAGATATAATTTCCAAATTATGGTTTTATTTCCTTTGGATATAACTCACAAATGGAATTTCTGGATCGCAACGTAGTAACATGTTTTAATTCTTAGAGGAGACTCCATACTGTTTTTTCCATAATGACTGTTCATTCCAGCAGTATATAAGTGTTCCCTTTTCTCTACATCTTTGCCTAACACTGATCTTCTGTCCTTTTGATAATAGCCATTCCAACAAGTATAAAGCAATATCTCATTTTGGTTTTGATTTGCATTTATCTGATAATTAATAATGTTGATATCTCATACATGTTGATGATTTGAATTTCTTCTTTTAAGAAAAAGCTATTCAAGTCCTTTGCTCATTTTTAAAATTGGGTTATTTGGGGATTTTTGCTATCTAGTTGTATGAATTTTTTATATATTTTAGATGAGACTCTTGTTGGATATACACATATGGTTCACAAGCATTTTCTCTCATTACGTGATTTACCATTTTTGTTGATTTTTTTTTCTTTGCTGTGTAGAAACCCTCCATATATTTTTTCTTGCTCAGTATTGCTGTGGTTTCTTTTAGCTCTCTACAGATTTTAGAATCTGACTTTTGTCCTATTTCTGTGAAAAATTTCAGTAAAATTTTGATAGTGGTTACACTGAATTTATAGAATCAGTGGGCAATGTGAACATCTTAAAAGCATTAATTCTTTAAATTGACCTAAACAGATATCTTTCCATTTATTTGTGTCTTCAATTTTTTTTTTTATCAATTTTTGAGTTTTCTATATATAAATCTTTCACCTCCTTGGTTAGAATTATTCCTAAGTGGTTTTTTGGATGCTATTGTAAAATGGGGTTGTTTAAAATTTTTTCCAACAATTCATTGTTCGTGTATATAAATATGACCAAAATTCACATGTTTATTTTGTATCCCATGACTTCATTGAATTTATTTATTAGTTGTAACAGATTTTTTGGGTTTTTTTTTTTTTTTGGTGGAATCTTTTCTATATACTAGAAAATGCCTTATGTAGAGAAATTTTACTTCTTCCTTTCTGACTTACATGCCTTTTATTTCTTTGTCTTGTTTAATTGCTCTGTCTAGGACTTCTAGTATTATGCTGAATAGAAGCATACCAAGTGGCCATTCTAATCTTCTTCCTCGTTTTAGAGAAAAGCTTTTAGCTTTTCACAGCTGAGTATGATGTTAGCTGTGGACTTATTATATATGACTTTATATTATTGCGTTTCTTCAAACTTTAGGCTTTGCTAATTTCTTTTTCAAGTTTCTTTAGTTCTGTATATAGGTTATTAATTTGAAATATTTCTCTTTTTCTTAATGCTTGTGTTTATTACTATAGATATCCCACTTAAAACTTTTTTTGTTCCATCTCACAAATTTTAGTATGTTGTATTTCCATTTTCATTTGTTTCATGTTTGACCCACTGGTAGTTCAGAAGTGTGTTGTTTTCATTTTATACGTATTTGTGAAATTTTTCAATTTTCCTTTTTACCATTGTTGTCTGAAATGGTACTAAATGTAATTTCAGTCTTCTTAAATTTCTAAAGGTTTGTTTTGTGATCTAACATATGATCTGTTGTAGAGAATGTTTTATGTGTGC